>JACXGI010004151.1:0-44114 GCA_016801175.1 Esox masquinongy
AGATGCCATTAGTGCCATTTCGGTTCTCTCTTTTTTTTCTTTCTTAGCTTGTTTTTCCTTATTAATAAGGTTCATGGCATGTCGAATGTGTAATGAAAGTTCATCAGCTGTTTTGGCTTCATAGTCAATGCAAGAATTCATGACCCGATTTTTAATTGCATCCGGCAGACCGGCTAGTACTAACTGCCCAAACATTACCTCATGCGCGTGATTATCAGGGCCCAGTCCAGTTCCTGATTTCCAGGCTTTTCTGGCTATGTAATCGACCAGGGGCTCATCAGGGTTCATAATACAGCTTCGTACCTTTTCCATGCTGTATTTCTGAGGGAAGAGATCTCTCAAAGTTTTACGTAGGGTGTCCATCTGGTAGCCGGCGTCCCGTTCATGTGTTCGCATGGTTTCCAGATCGCTGTGTGCCGCCACCTTCTCCCAGTCAGCGCCTAGCAGGGCCCTGGCCAGGGGAACGATGTCTTCTGAACTCAGAATCATACCATCAATTTTGTCATTTACCTCTTTTAAACATGATTCGACGTCATCGTGGACAGAGGGGAGGTCAGCTGCCATGGCTTTTAAATCTTTCAGGCCCCGTGGTCGATGAACGGCTGTTGGTCTTCCTGTTGCTGTTGGAAACGACACTAGAGGTGGAAGGATTTGCTCTTCACCTGATTCCTCGAAATCTGTGGACTGAACATGTTGTGAGACCAAATTCAAATTAGATTTCGCCGACCTCTTTGGGCACGCACCGAGGACAGATTGAGGTAAACGCTGTAGGTTGGGATTGTAACCCTTGTTTGACCGCTCACTCACCCGCGTTCCGGTTGATCTGGGTGCCAGCTGCGGAAGGCTGGTATCTCTGCTTGAGGCGAGCCCCTCCCCGACGGCTGGTGTGCTTTCTAATATTTTGTAACAAAGTTCTCGAAGCTTGTGATGTGATTGCTTTGGGGTTAGTTCCATTAGGTCTTCGTCTGAGTCTCCCGTGCAGCTGGCAGAGGGAAGTTTTCTGGGTTTGTCGTGTGCTTGTTCAGGGGCAAACCGTATGAGGTCTTCATCCGGGGTATCCATGTGAATGGGGGAGGCGTCTTTGACTTTAGGAGTCGCTAGTGGAGGCAGGGTGCTAATGGCGGAGGGTGTGGTGCTCCGGGCTGGTGTGCTGATGTTCGGGGTCTGGCCGCCCGCTGTGACCCCCAAGGCTAATGCTGCACAGGCTAGTTCATCCTCTGGGGATAACATAGCTGCCTGTGTTTTAGCCTTTTTAGCTTCTTCCCTCCATACGGCAATGGGCAGCCACATTTTCCTGGTTTTTATCTTGTTGAGCAGACCCTTTTCATGGCTTCTGCGAGCTATTGCTCCATGGACCTTGGTCAATATTACAGGATCAAAAGTACCTTGTGGTGGGAAAGGCTTAACGCTGAATTTTGTCATCTCACAACATTCTGGAATGAATGCAACCGCCTCCTTACCATGGAGTTTCAGCATGTATTCGGCCGGGGTCTCGACTCTCTTCTTGGTTTTCTCCGTCTGGGCGTCCGTCTTGATTGTATCTTGGGCTTGCATTTCTTGAACAAAATTAGAACTCAGAGTAAATTTTTATTTTTTTTTATAAAAGTGTGACGTTTAGATTTCTCTACTCAGGAAGTGACCTATGTGATTAGTTTAAATAATTATTAGTTACTTGGCTCATATATTGGTGAATAATTTGCAATGACTCAGGTTTATCTGTCCAAACAGCTATACCGTCTTGATAAATTGCAGAACAAGTGTCTGTTTGTATTTCGTCTGGGTGGTCTGAATGTACCCTTTGTATCTCAAAGATATAGGAAAAATGTCCCCCCCCCCGTGTGGGCCAGGAATAACTTCTAATCTAACAGGAACCCACTCTAACGCTGTGTTTTAATGGCTAGATAAATCAGAGAGCTAGTGACAAAGACTGTACAGGCCAAGACTAGTTGTGATAAATAAAAAATAACTTTTTCCTATGATACCCCAAAAGAAACGTTATCCTTCATGCCTCATAAAACCCAAAACAAATGTGTAAAAATAGGAAAAATAAAAGTGATCTGTGTCTGAGTGAAAATCACCAGCACATATGGCGTAAGTATGGCAATTGCCACCCCGGTGTTTATTTGGAGATTACAGGAAACTCTAAAAATGTAAAACATACCCAATACAGCACACTATTATAGTCAATGTCTTTGTCGTCTATGCTGAACCTTCTCCAAATAGCCACCAGGTGACGCCAGAGAAGAATAGAGAGCCATGACGTAAGTTAAATGTCTGGCTATACCATTACAAGCCCAAATGGGTTATGTCTATAATAATTAGTAACATACACCTTTTGCTATAATTTTCATCAGAACACAGATCATGACATACAAAAACACAAGCGTAGTGGTGCGATAGTAAGGAACGCAACCCAATCACACGTTTTATTGAGCACGCACTCTCACTCACGCACACATTCAGTCCCCAACTACGCACATACAAAACTTCAGCTCACTCGCTCACACACAAACACTCATTCAAGGTCGACTATTCATACTTCTGTTAACAGTGTAGAGATTTTAGTTCCCTCACCTAATGTTCTTGGGTATCCTCAACATAGGGTTTCTTGGATATGGCCCCTCACCTAATGTTCTTGGGTATCCTCAACATAGGGTCTCTTGGATAATCTAATTTGAATTATTAATTTACCCTAATTTAGGACCAGCCTTGTCTTGGCACATAGGGGTTCGTCAACCACTGCTATTGCAACCCACCAAGGGGAGTAATGTGACCCAATTAGGTTGCGTCACACACCTATCTTATCGCCTGCAAGGGGACTCTAACCACCTCTGCTGGGGACTCTAACCCCACAGCGGCAGTTCATAACCGGTCGGCTAGCCCCCTCACTTTAAGTTCTTATTTTAAGCTCTCAGAAGCGTCGAATTAGTTATTCCCTCACATATAACAGATTTTGGGAACCCCGAATTGGCTATACTATACTGTTTAGGAGTTCTCTTTAATGATCATACTTTATCAAATATTTAGTTTCATCTCTTTTTTTGTTCTTTTAACTTCTTATCGAAGGATTTTCTATATTTTCTTTTAGTATAAAATTATGACAATGAAACATCAATACAACATGTACCATCAATAATCAACTGTTATTTTACATGTAACAAATCGGACTTCGTCACTCCCGGCTCCGTTGTAAACAATTCAACTCTCAAACAGACTGATATGAACTATTGCGAATTTTGTCAAGTAGGTTTCGCATACCTATTTTATGATGCCGGCAGTTCAGTCAGCTGGAGAGAGTTGAAAAGCAAACACCGTCGTCGTGAAGATATTGTCCCATCTGGGGTGCCAAATTGTGGAAGATGGAAAATGTTCGCGATTTATTAAAATAAAGACTTCTCAGAGTCTGGTATAACAGTTGATTATTTCAAGTTTAATTATGTGGATCCACGGGAACAACCGTCACAACATCAACAGAGAATGAGTACAGAGACTAGCAGAGTCACGTCATGACAGATTGTTCTGATTGTGCATTTCAAGTTTCAAGCTTATATTCTCTTCCAACAGTACAGATGATGGAATTAGCATTTGCAGAATGTACATACAAGGAATAGTCGCCACTATGGTGTAGTCTAAAAATGCAAGGTTGCACTCAGATGGCTCCAAGAGGCACAGAGAATCATAGGCTGTCGGCTGCCCAGACAACCCGGTCAAAGTCTGAGATATATCAGTCTGGACAGTTACTATATGGAGACTTTAAGTTAACCATGCTCTTCCCAATAAGGAATAGAGCTCTGTTCACCTGTAGGATGTAAGTAATAGTAACCCCCTGCTGTTCAAGAGCTTCCTCCTAGAGAACAGGTTCTTATGGCGTTTTTATGGCACTGGCAGAGGCCTTTTTCTTTTACTGCTAAAGGAGCCAAGGCTCTGTGCAGCCGACATTCCATTCATCCCTGTCCCTGAATACAGATACTGGCCTTATAAGTTGGAGACAGAGAGAGAGACAAGTGTTTCAGTATATGTGTAATTGATCAAGCATACAGAGTACAAAAACTTCTAATAAGATAATGAATAAATAAGAATGACAATAAATTAATTTTCTACAATAATTTAATAAAATGCCAAATATTTTGCCAAAATAAGATTGGTTTTATTTTTTGAGGACACTGAGAAAATTATACATGCTTTCATTTAATCTCGGCTAGACTACTGTAATGCTTTGTTTACATGCCTCAACAATAAGTCCCTAGGTAAACTCCAAGTTGTCCAGAATTCAGCTGCCAGACTTCTTACAAAGGACTACATCAGGGTCTCATATAACCCCAGTGTTGGCAGATCTACATTCATTACTGGTGAATTTCAGAGTAGATTTTAAAATTCTACTTATCACTTTTAAGGCACTACATGGTCTGGCACCTGATTTACATTTGTGACATGCTCAACCCATACTACACTGTTAGGCGTCTCAGCTGAAAAAGGACTTCTGGCTGTCCCAGAGTCTAGACTGAAAACTAAAGGGAACCGAGCAAAAGAGGACCACAAGTCAGTCGTATGTATAGAAAATATATGCTATTTAGCAAACATTGCAATCCCACAACATGAAAAAGTAATACATTCGGTGCTGTAAGCCAGGTGTACTTTTCGTAGTTACTTGATTGAAAGTGATGCACAAATCCTTTCCCTGACTGGGACAGCTGGGGGGTGGTCAAGCCTTCCTCACAATTTCCAGCATTTCTTTGCAAGGTCCTTCTCAAAAAAGGCTTTGCCAGTAACACGGCCACAAAATCAATTTCTTCTCCTCCCTCAGCAACAGTGCGTTAAAAACAACAGGCAAAGTAAATATCTAAACCAAAAATCTAGAGCACTACATCTGAAAATCGAAACGTCACGAAAGAAAGTTTGAATAAACCTTTGATGTTGCTACGTTCCGTGCTAGCGACATTTAACTTCAGTTAACTAACTGTCCCTTCGAGCGCACTACATGAAAAATGCTAATGTAGGCGACTAGGCAAGCTAGAGGGCTGCGGCATATCAAAGAATCTGATTGGTTAAAGAATATGACAATCAACAACATCATCCCCATTTGCTTCAACAGCAGATGGGATTCACTCGAAATTCTGAAGGCCTCAGGGTATGGAGGAATTTTAGGGACTTTATTAAATAAAAATATACTCCATGAAATAATTAAATATAAAGGGAAATATGTCATTTAAACGATAAATAAAATAATTAATAAAAAACATGTAACATATTTAATGGTGTATTTCTACATTTAACGATTTATTTCACAATTTCCTATTTCACAATTTATTTATTTCATGGCTGCTGTCATTGTGAAATCTGTCATTATTGAATCCGTCATTGAATCTGTCACTTTCACCCATCAAAGTTGAAAAGATGGGCTCTACCGAAAACTGTTTTTTGATTGGTGAATCGACTTCATCCCAGCGTTACCATGTCCGCTTATTATAAGCGAATTTGTTCTTTTTTTTCAGAAAGTCGCATGGAAATATTTTCTGTTGTGGGTTTTTTGACCATGAGGCACACTAAAACTGAGAACATGTTACAGCTTTAAATAAAAGCTATAACGTCCCGATCTACTATCTAGCCCGGTTCCCTTCTGCACATCTATCGGGTTACTACCAGCTACTAGCTGTGATGGTTTCCCCTCCCCATAGACAGGAAAATGGCCTTGCCGAAATTACACCCCCCCAAACCTGCTTAAAATTGTGACTAGAGTCAAATACTTTTTTGTGGGATACTTAGGTGGTCAGCATGAGCTACCAAAATGACTATGAAGTGTGCCAGACATTGCAGTCCCAAGATTGAGGGGGGATCAAGAATATGGTCTTATCCTAATTTTGCTCTATAGTTACAATAGGAGCACATTATAAATATCATTTATAAAATTATATAAACATTTCAGAGCAATGATGGCTGAATTACTATCCTTACACTTTAGAAAACACTAGTTGAATAAGAAATGGGAGATTTGCCAATGATTTGTTTATAGTAATACATTTGAAACAAATAGCCAACTGAAAACTGCAGACAGTGCCTTCCCACGCGATCAACCTGCCTTAAAAAATCTAATGAAACGCAGCCTAACGTGTTCATCGATTGCTACCTTGATGTACACAATTAAAGCTTTTTGCTACGAAGATCAGTGAAATATGTAGGCTAAACTGTCCTCTCAACAAGCAAACAAGTTGCAGCAATGAGAATCGAGAGTGTGCGTTCACGCAAAGGGGGGGAGATTTTCGGTAGGGGGGATGTTTTCGGCACAACACCGGCTCTCTCTCACACTTAAATAGTAGGCTACACCTACTTAAGTGTGTCCAAAAAAGACATTGCTTTTTGGGGCAGCTTCTGAAGCACCAAGTTGCTTGTTTTGGACTTCTTTTGACAGTCTGGGTTGCTTGTTTCTCCTGCGACATCTGGCAACACTTTGGCGCTTAGGCATCAACATGGTTGCACTGGATGACTTGGTGAGGAAAATGCTTTCTACTTAGGGTGACCAGACGTCCCGGTTTGCCTGGGACTGTCCTGGTTTCAAGCTGGGTGTCCCGGGTCCTGACAAATATCTGTAAAACACTAAAATGTCCCGGTTTCCAACATTCACTACCAAATTGTCCCGGTTTTCACCACAATAATAATAATAATAATATTAATACTGTAATGTTTCCACATATGACTTGGAGCCAAACAAACAACTGCGTAGAGCTGTGTAGCAAAGCAACAATTCTCATCAAAGCTCAAAGCGCCCCCCGCTCCACCAACCACAACAACGCATGATGACCAACATGCGTGGATAAGCGCATACAAGTGCGCGTACATGAACATGCGGTTACACAAGGGTCCCGGTTTGGGGGTTTGAAAATGTGGTCACCCTATTTCTGCTGCAGATGAAATTTAAACTGCTGAAGATATTACAATCTGGACACCCATTATATGACATTCCAGTTGAATCGATTCAACGTCCCGGGCTAGCAACATTGCAATCGGAGCACTCCATTGTCGAAGTTCTTCAATGTTTTCTAATACAATTTCATCTATGTCCTGGTCTGACCGGGACTCCAGGATTGAAACCTCTTCGACAATGTCTTTGATTTTATCTCTGAAGATTGTAATATCATCGGCAGTTTCAATTTCACCTGCATTAGAAAGCATTTTCCTCACCAAGTCATCCAGTGCAGCCGGGTGCAGCCATGTTAATGCCTAAGCGCCACAGAATGAAGTCCATGCACCAATCAAAAAACAATATTTGGTAGAGCCTGCCCTTCCAACTTTGATAGGTGAAAGTGACAGATTCAATGAACTTTGTAAAATGCATATGACATTAATGAAAATATTTGAAAATAAATTAGAATTTTCTGATTCTGATAAGTAGGCCAGCAAAGGGCTTGAAGCAGCCAATAATGTAATAACTACCGTTAATGTAATAACTGCCAATAACGTAATACATTTTCCATTCTTAATGTAATAAAAGTCAATCATGTAATAACTTATCAATAATGTAATAACATTTCTGAACCAATAACATAATAACATTTTGCCCATAATGTAATAAGTTATTACAATATTGGCTGGCAATAACATTGGCTGGGTTAATAAAAATATAATTAAAATTGTAATAATTGGAGCCGATAATCTAATATACACTTATATCACTGTGTGTTTAAGTTTTATTAAGTGTCAGACTTCCAATCCATAGCACTAACCCTTACTGTTGCTTATTTCAAGTAGCTGCTCAAAAACCTGACCAATCCTGATCCCTGAATCTTAGTCCTAACTCTGAGAAAACATACAAAACACACTCTTCTGTTAGTTGCATGCAGTTTTACAACATTTCGTCATTTATTTCAAGATTAATGACCATTTCAAACTATACGCTGTGGGTAGCAGAGAGGCCCTATCAGATGGACCAAAATGCAGGAAATTAATAGACACAATCCATATTCAATCTTCTATTGACATCCCAATAGGGCCTCTTTGAGAGCTCTTTAAATTATAACATTAACGCTATTTCACAAAATGAACTAAAACAATATGTTAACTATGTTATTCCAGCTGGACATTGTCATATGATTTTGGATATGCTGTGACGCATCACGTGCAGTGTAAATGTCAACTACATAATTTTAATGTTTTCAGATAATCATGCCTTTACATCCCAATAGGGCCTCTAAGAGATCTCTCTTAACCCTAAGTTGATACTTGTGCTTTGGATATGTGAACTAGGGGCTACACCTGAAGTAATAATGGGTGAAGCAGCTTACCTGTATCTTTTTCCAAACCCAAGATCTATGAAATTCTAATCAAAATTGCCATACAATGTTGACTATTCGTGACTGCACTCAACATGCAACCATGCCAAAATAACAATAGATAACATTTTGGGACTTTTAAATTGGCAACTACACACTTGTTTCAATAGGTTGTGACCGGATCAAACTATTTTACTGAGGACTTCGTTAGTTATCAATCCTGTAAATTAACCTTCAAAGCGTTCTATTCATTCTTAATTAACGACCCCTGACCTTTGTGTAAAATGTGAAACCTAGGGAGTTGAGGCTATTGCTTTGAATATGTCAACTGGGGGCTTCATGTAACCAAGCTTTTTTGTGGCAATGGGGCAGTAAAGGCTTCTTCTGGCAACTCGACCATGCAGCTCATTTTTGTTCAAGTATCGTCGTATTGAGCTCCGTGAAACAACCACACCGTCTTTTTCCAGAGCAGCCTGTATTTCTCCTGAGGTTACCTGTGGGTTTTTCTTTGTATCCCAAACAATTCTTGTGGCAGTTTTGGCTGAAAACTTTCTTGGTCTACCTGACCTTGGCTTGGTATCAAGAGATCCCTGAATTATCCACTTCTTAATAAGTGATTGAACAGTACTGACTGGCATTTGTAAGGCTTTGGATATCTTTTTATATGCATTTCCATGTTTATTAAGTTCCATTACCTTGTTACACAGGTCTTTCGACAGTTCTTTTCTGCTCCCCATGGCTCAGTATCTAGCCTGCTCAGTGCATCCACGTGAGAGCTAACAAACTCATTGACTGTTTATACACAGACACTAATTGCAATTTAAAAAGCCACAGGTGTGGCAAATTCACCTTTATTAATAAATTGCCATTTTCACCTGTGTGTGTCACCTTGTGTGTCTGTAACAAGGCCAAACATTCAAGGGTATTTAAACTTTTGATTAGGGCCATGTGGGTGATTTCTGTTATCATTATGATTTAAAAAGGAGCCAAACAACTACAGTATGTGTAATAATAAATGGCTTCATATGATCGCTATCCTTAAATATAAGACAAGAAAATATGACTGAACATATTTGTCAGTCTTGAAGCGATGCTCATGAGAGGCCATGCTCAATCAATTAAAAACATGATTCTTCTCCTTGGTAAAACATTCATTTTCAAGACCGTATCGGTGGATGCTTTGAGCCTCAACAGATTCAAACTTTTGTAAAGAATCATAGTAAGACCGAGAAATATATTGCTGCTGGTAATGAAAAAATTTTAGTCTACTGGGAAAAATGGTTGCCTCTTTGGAATCCAGAGGGATGGAGCTAATTAATTATTACAATAAAATGAGTGTATGTATAAATAAGTGTATATGTGTACAGGTGTGTATGAATGTACGTATGTATGTGTTTTTGTGAATAAAAATTATGTATTAATCCCACTGAGATTCCGCTGGTAATCTCGGGAAGATAAAGCTTTTAATTATATTAGTGTGTCTGAATAGGCAACATGTTTTTTTGTTGCACTCCAAGTTTTTGTAGTCCGGTGGCAGTTTTGGCCCGTGCTCTGGGGGACTTCGGATGCTGAGGGATGTGGGTGGTGCTCAGTTGTTCTATTGTAACGTATGATAAAACTGCTGTGTGCTACGGGCTGCTCGAGAAGTTCTCTTGCAACATACACCTCCGGAAAAAATTAAGAGACCACTGCAACTTTTTCTTTCCTTTCCAAAAAAGTTGAAAAGGAATGTTTTGAGTGAGGAACAGAAGCGTTCAATTTGCAGTGGTCTCTATATTTTAACCCTTCTGTTCCTTACTCAAAACCTTCCTTTTCGACTTTTTTGGAAAGGAAAGAAAAAGGTGCAGTGGTCTCTTAATTTTTGGCGGACCGCGTAAGCGGAGCCGGCCAAGAAGAGCGAATGTTTCTTACTGAGTGACTGACTGACTGACTGAGTACCCCTTGTTAAATAGCGTAGTGGTTAGAGAAGCGAACCTGTAAACTATAGGTCCCTCGTTCGTATCTCCTCACAGGCAAAGCGAAGTACGCATTATGGATTATTCCGTATAGACGAAAACTTCACTGTCTAAAAACTTCAGTATCTACATTATAGTAAGCCTGAAATAAAACAGTTCACGGTTATATTGTGATGGTTTCTGGTGGATTTTCGAAGTACGCATCCGTGCATGCGTTTTGAGTCAGGATAGACAAACACATTTGCTGGCTACAACATACAGTAGTTACGTTATAGTAAGCCTTAACTAAAACTGTATACCTAACTTCGAATCTATTGAGAGCAACGACATTTATTAATTTTATTTCCACGATTCTCTCGTCGTTTCACTTGATGAAAAAGTTATCGTCACCTTTATTGATAGTTATTGTATCAGTGTCATTCACAAATGAAAGAAAAAAATACGTTCTTCTGCCATGAAATTAAATAGCTTTGGCAGACTCGCTAGCAATTGCTCAATTCCTATGACTATTCCAGTAAGTTAGTAGATACTGGTAAAGCCTATTACTGGCTAATACGCTGTTAAAACGGCCAGTGGCAAATGCCATACAGTTCAAAGACGCTATTTGTGGTGGAGGTAAACTTAGTAAGAAACGTTAGTCAGTTTTACTGTATCAATATAATTCACGAATGGCCAATTAGCAGTTAAAACGGCCAGTGACAAAAGAGGATTTGTTCAGGATAGACACAAGAGGCTATACTGACACCTATTGAATGTACAGTTCTGTGGTGTAGTAGTTAGCGACACAGCCTTCCACGTGGGTGACCTGGGTTCGAATCTCAAGAGGGCAATACTTTCTATTGCGGGCCAGCTGAACTAGGCTTGCCTGGTTTATTGTTTCCGGAGCTGTATATAACATCCTCCAATCCTCCCCGATATGTGACCTGAAGTGTAACCAGTGAAGAGGAATGGTTAGCCAATGACAGTTGAGATCCTAACTGTGACAGCCTAGACCACGATCATGTGGTGTTTTCCAGGTCTGGGGAGGTTGTCGAGTGTCATTCAGACACATGCACTGGATTTCCAACTGCACACATTGTTACGTTCTCTCTCAAGACTGGTGCACCAACCCACGTGCTGATTGTGTTTTTTGTGGTTTTCCTGGAGCTTTGGCCCTCACGTCTCCCTGGTATAAAAGCAAGGGACGACGCACCGTTTACATAGTATTGTGTTTGTCTGTCTGTATTTTGTCTTGTTTTTGTGTGTGTTTGTGTGAAGGAGTGTGAAAGTATGCATTAGGAAAAAAAAAGAGGACTAGGCGGTGCAGAAATTAGGCAGTTAATGACAGTATTCACCATTTGACCTGGTTGACATTAATGACTGATCTGCACAGAAAAAAAAGACTGACATATTTATCTTAATGCAGTCTTGTTCTGCTTACAACAAAATCACAGAACAATATTGCAAAGTTAGATTTGATATTATAGTTAATTGCATGTAAAAGCGTTCTGCCACTGTACTTGAGCTGACCAATACATAGTGCAAACTAATAGAGAAAAAATATGAAGTTTATTTTTGTGGGTCTGCGCAGGCTGGCATTTCATCTGTGTGGGACACATGGAAGACCTGCATGGACTCGCATGTCTGCAGCTTAGAGGGAACATAGGTCCCAGGTATGTATACTATGTATGAAGGTCCAAGTTACATCAGATTTATCCACTACAGTACTGGCGGATCTAGGGGGTGGGCCACTTGCCCCAGATAATAGTGGTCAATACTGGTGGTGTCGTTAGTCTTCCTTTTATCTCAGGAAGGATAAAAAAGTTTAAGTTTATCTTAAACTTTTACATTTGAGCTGGTTAGCTGTGTCAACTTTTATTTGAATACAGCTAGACATGCTTTTCTGGGGAATCTTTTATTTTTATCAAGGTCATTCACCTTCCCCATATGCCAGAATAAAACATATGTTTATGATGGCCATTTGGCCTTTTGTTTTTGCCTCCATTCCTATGGAATGGGCATCTCTTTATTGTCTTACACTTAATATAAGGTTAGATCTGGTTAATATTTGGTTTGAGAAACATGCCTAGCAACAAGGCTTTCCCTCTATTCTCTTCAATGACATCCTTCATACTGAACAAATCATTGGGCTGAACTATTATTAACTAATATTCTTCTTGAATATATCGGACGTAATTTACATCAGTTAATATATCTGTAATATGTCTGATTCAGTCCAGTACAAGAGAGTCTTAACATCATGTGTGTTTTGTAATGTGCATGTGTTCCGGAATAAGCAATTATTAAGTCAGAATCAATTTTTTTTTCTGTGTAATACGCCTGGAATAAGTTATGTGAAGTTTGATAGTAGACGTAAGCATGCTCATACATTTTCCAAAAAATATTAGGCTACACTGTAGTATATTACACCAGATTTACAAGGAATGTGTTCTCTATATTTCAAACTTATTCAAGTTATTACCATTAAGCAATACAGTTCATCATACAGAGTTTTAAATTCCAAGTAATCAAAACCAACTGTTCTAATGCAATGCAAAAACGCACAGAAACATGAAGCCTGGAATTCTGGTTACAGAACCTCTGAAATAATTAGATTTCTATTGCTATTGAACTCTGATTTTTTTATTTCTTACCCTTAAGGGAATGGTAGTGTGATATCTAGGGAATAGGGTTCTGTTTGCACCGTAACAAATAAATATAAATAACTGTGTGCAAAACTGCAGCGTTCCACTTAGAACAACTAAAGTGGTCACTCCTTTCTCTCTCTTTATTGCCATGTTATGACCAGCAGCACACAGCAAATAATGTGACCATATTAATACCTTTCATGCTTTCATGAGAGATTTGCATTCAGAAATGTAAGCTGCCTCACTTTTGAGGAGCTGATGTGGTTTCTTCTCACAGATATGATTTTTGAGAAGACCCTCCCAGAGGGAATGGATGTGGCCACTATGCAGTCTCCCTATCATGAGTTTAGTAAGCCGTGGGTAGACAGAGGCCATGTTCTTCCACGAGCTCAGAGGGTTGGAAGATCTTTGTTGGAGGGGCTTCTCTAAATAGGATTGGACCAACAATATGGCATATGAAGAGGGATTCCTTTGTGCTGCATCTCCAGTTGCTCTTTCGTTAAACAGCATCCAAACAGGAGATGTTTGTGGCACTAGTGCTTCTGCTCCCTCTGCTCCCTCTTCTTCCTGGTGCCTGAGCCAGCTGACTGCTAGGGCTGTCTCTCCATGCTGCTGAGGTTATGATTTGAAGATTTTGCTCTGGCATCATTAAAGGCTAACTTCTTAAACCAGGTGTCAAGTGCAGTGGTTTCTGATAGACCCTCAGAGCCTCAAAAGGAGCATTGATGACGGCTAGGCTAGAGATGATGGCATCCGTTGACTCCAGAAACCGCTTTAACATATAAAATGTTGAGTTCCACTCTGTAGCGCAGTCTTGTTTGGGCCTCAGCTCAGATATCCCCATCTTGTGTTGTGTGGAATTTAGTTTTTCAGCAACAACTGTACTCCTGTGGAAGAATTCCACAGCTGCTTTCACTTTGTCCACAGTGGGCTTCATCACCTTCAGGGAATTTTTTAGAATCAGTTTGATTGTGGGCAAAACATGGCTGATGGATCCACTATAAACTTTTTACAGCTTTGGTTATGTTGGCTGCGTTGTCGCTAACACAACAGGTAACCGGGCCCTGACCATCTACTTGCAATTCTCTGGCCACAGTTCCTCTGCCAAGCTCATCGCAGTGAGTCTGTCCCTGAACTCAAAGTATTCCAGAAGACAGCTAGGTATTGAAAAATCTTGAAAGAAGTGATATGTAACCAACATAAAAGTGGTTACCCTTTAGAATCAGCAGTCAGTGATAAGGCAAACTGCAGTAGCCTTTTGTATTCTTTTCCACACTGAAACCTGTGTGCTCTCGTGCAGTTGTGGAATAAATTATTTAGCATTGGTTTGCCTGCTTGGAATTGCGTACACTGGATTTAGGCTATTGCTATAACGTCTTAAACGCCAGGATTGAAAAATGGCTGGGTATCAGTGGCAGTCATTTTAGCCAATTCTGTGTCAATTTGGCCTTGTCTTGCTACAGACATACAGTGGATATAAAAAGTATACACACCCCTGTGAAAATTCCAGGTTTTTGTGATGTAAAAGAATGAGACAAAGATAAATCATGTCAGAACTTTTTCCAGTTTTAATGTGACCTGTAATGCGAACAATTCAATTGAAAAACAAACTGAGATATTCGAGGGGGAAAAATGAAAAGTAAAAACCTTACAATAACCTGGTTGCATAAGTGTGCACACCCTCTTATAACTGGGGATGTGGCTGTGTCCAGAATTAACCAATCACATTCAAACACATTCATGTTAAATAGAAGTCATTACACACATGCCATCATTTAAAGTGAATCTGATTAATCACAAATAAAGTTCAACTGTTCTAGTAGGATTTTCCTGACATTTTCTTGGTTGCATCTCAGAGCAAAAGCCATGGTCCGCAGAGAGCTTCCAAAGCATCAGAGGGATCTCATTGTTGAAAGATATCAGTCAGGAGAAGGGTACAAAAGAATTTCCAAAGCATTAGATATACCATGGAACACAGTGAAGACAGTCATCATCAAGTGTAGAAAATATGGCACAACAGAGACATTACCAAGAACTGGACATCCCTCCAAAATTGATGAAAAGACGAGAAGAAAACTGGTCAGGGAGACTTCCAAGAGGCCTGCAGCAACATTAAAGGAGCTGCAGTAATTTCTGGCAAGTACTGGCTGTATGCGACATGTGACAACAATTATGGTCTGATGAAACCAAGGTTGAACTTATTGACCATAATTCCAAAAGGTATGTTTGGCGCAAAAACAACACTGCACATCACCCAAAGAACACCATACCCACAGTGAAGCCTGGTGGTTGCAGCATCATGCTTTGGGGCAGTTTTTCTTCAGCTGGAACCGGGGCCTTAGTCAGGGTGGAGGGAATTATGAACAGTTCCAAATACTAGGCAATTTTGGCACAAAACCGTCAGGTGTCCGTTAGAAAGCTGAAGAGGAAGTTTCAGCATGACAACGACCCAAAGCACACATCCAAATCCACAAAAGCATGGCTTCAGCAGAAGAAGATTAACATTTTGGAATGGCCCAGCCAGAGCCCAGACCTGAATCCAATTGAACATCTGTGGGGTGATCTGAAGAGGGCTGTGCACAGGAGATGTCCTCGCAATCTGACAGATTTGGAGCACTTTTGCAAAGAAGAATGGGCAAATATTGCTACGTCAAAATGTGCCATGCTAATAGACTCCTACCCAAAAAGACTGAGTGCTCTAATAAAATCAAAAGGTGCTTCAACAAAGTATTAGTTTAAGGGTGTGCACACTTATGCAACCAGGTTATTGAGTTTTTTATTTTTTATTTTTCCCCCTCAAAGATTTCAGTTTGTTTTTCAATTGCATTGTTCACGTTATGTGTCACATTAAAGGTGGAAAAAGTTCTGACATGATTTATCTTTGTCTCATTCTTTTACATCACAAGAACCTGGCATTTTAACAGGGGTGTGTAGACTTTTTATATCCACTGTAGCCTTTGGCACAGACTGGTTCAAAGAAGTCTGCATTGCTGTGGGTCGTGGAATACTTGACTGAGTGGATACACGTGTAGAGGCGTTTGCTCAACCACTATCATTAGCGGGCCTACTAGCTTCTCGAAGCTTAGCTAGCTTTCCAGTTCACATATGCCGATGTAGGTTGTGCATAGATAGGTTGTGATTTATATGAGATTTTGTTCTTGCTAAATCTACATTATGTTCTTATGTTGTTGACATTATTAAAATGCATCCAAATGTTACTACGATTTTGACTATATCTAATCATCATGGTGATCTTTATTCTTTCAAACTACTCAAATTAAATGTGATACTCAGTACCAGAGAATAGAGCAGTTTTATTAAATTCCAGCTGGTACCAAATCTGTAGTCAATATCCTTCATGGGACAGTATATTTTTGTTACCATTCAAACATTGCAAGACAGACTAAGGTTTTTGGAAGTCTTCTCATCTCTTTCTTTCCATTTAATTCATAGGCAACCATACCTTAGGGAAGCAATTAGATATTGTATGATTTCACCTGACTCATTTTTAATTAGTTCCCATGAGTATATGTTGCATCAAATAAACCAATAGCAAGCAGTAGTCACCACATTGGGCATCCAGTGGCACAATGCTAAGGTTTTAACGGACACTTAGTTCATCGCGAGGTTAAAGTATAGGATCACCTTGATTGGGGATGTATTTCCTGGCGATGATCAGATTAGGCTCACCTTTTTTGAGCCCTAATCAGATTAACGTGCTACCCACTTCGCAGCAAATCTTTGATTTTGGAATCATTCTCATAAATAGCTGTGTTTTGCGGTAGATTCTTCCAATTTATTTGTTACTTCATCCATTAGGTACTTTGAAATCATCTAGTACCTGCTATTCATGTATTGCCTTGTGAATGTTGAATGCATGATCAGAGTGAAAGGATGTGAAATTCACAAAATTGTCTGTACTAAAGTATACAAATTTAACTGTTTGATGATTAAGTTACATATTCCAAGTACAGTCTTGCAAAAAACTATTTGTTCTTTGTGTCCATAGAACCAGTTCTTTTTACCTGTTCTAGTGAATGGAGGAGCAGGACTCGTATTCATACACAAAAGGCTGTTACACTGCCCCCTGTAAATGGGAAGGCATATGTCATGGAAGTTACCATAAATGATGGATAAATGTCTGAATACTCCAACTTAATCGTTATTAATACAGCAATTGCAGGAAACAGTGGTTAGTCTCGTATCCAACACACTGCCTGTTGAATGAAGCTCTGACCCTGAATATTTAGGAGTCATCCCAGAAGGTCACCCCCTTCCCATAGCCCGTGGGCTATATCTTTGCAGAACAAACAACAAACAGATTTGCAGAGCCTTCTGTCCCTCTGACCTAGCCTTCTGTCCTGTTAATTACTTCCTTAGTGGCCCCAGGACACAGCAAGATCCCTTTCACAGATTGTGAGCCATACACAAAGGCCTGTTCATTATTTTTTGTCATATATCAAATTTAAGTTTCCACACATCCATTGCTTCCATTACCTTCAGCCCCTCTCACTGGCTGTGCCATTGCCCTCAGATGGCCTTTCAATCACCATCCCATTACTGACACCAATATAGCAAACATAGGGAACGGGAAGCGAAAGCTTTTCTCTGGCTTGACACCCTACGCAATGCCCTGCTGGGGTTATCCCAGTTGGAGGTGATTCTAACATTGCTCAAAGCGAGAGTCATTACAAATGATCATGTTTTCATGTGGAGCGACTAAATTCTGTCTCCACTCTTTGCATTAGTCTATGCGAGGGGTTAAGAAAACTTTAATATTTGAAGATCCATTAATAATACATTGTCTTGAGGGAGATACTTTTGACCATATAGTGTATGTGGACACACAACCATCACACCTATACACCAATCAGCCATAACATTATGACCACTGACAGGTGAAGTGAATAACACTGATAATCTCGTTATCATGGCACCTGTCAGTGGGTGGGATATATTAGGCAGCAAGTAAACAATCTGTCCTTAAAGTTGATGTGTTAGAAGCAGGAAAAATGGGCAAGCATAAGGATCTGAGCGACTTTGACAAGGGCCAAATTGTGATGGCTAGACGACTGGGTCGGATCATCTCCAAAACTGCAACCCTTGTGGGGTGTTCCCAGTCTGCAGTGGTCAGTACCTATCAAAAGTGGTCCAAGGAAGGAAAAGCGATGAAACAGCGACAGGGTCATGGGCGGCCAAGGCTCAGTGATGCACGTGGGGAGCGAAGGCTGGCCCGTGTGGTCTGATCCAACAGACGAGCTACTGTAGCTCAAATTGCTGAAAAAGTTAATGCTGGTACTGATAGAAAGGTGTCAGAACACACAGTGCATCGCAGTTTGTTGCGTATGGGGCTGCGTAGCCGCAGACCAGTCATGGTGCCCATGCTGACCCCTGTCCACTGCCAAAATGGGCAATGTTCTGCTGGGAAACCTTGGGTCCTGTCATTCATGTGGATGTTACTTTAACACATACCAAATACCTGAGCATTGTTGCAGACCATGTGCACCCTTTCATGGCAACAGTAATCCCTGGTGGCATTGGCCTCTTTCAGCAGGATAATGCGCCCTGCCACAAAGCAAAAATGGTTCCGGAATGGTTTGAGGAACACAATAACAAGTTCAAGGCGTTGACCTGGCCTCCAAATTCCCCAGATGTCAATCCAAACAAGCATCTGTGCGATATGCTGGATAAACAGGTCCGATCCATGGAGGCCCCACCTCGCAACTTACAGGACTTAAAGGATCTGCTGCTAACGTCTGGTGCCAGATACCACAGCACACCTTCAGAGGTCTAGTGGAGTCCATGCCTCGACGGGTCAAGGCTGTTGTGGCGGCACCTACGCAATATTACACAATATTAGGCAGGTGGTCTGTTGAACTGTTGCATGTGGTTAATGATCTACAGGTTGCCATTTCTGTGCTTTTATTGATCTCAGTATATCAGTGTCAGAGTAGGCTGCCATTTCAGTTATTGTTTTTAATAAAATATCATAATTTCATCCGTAATGTAAAATTATGTATGAAATAATTTAATTAAAGGACGATTTGGTCTTTCAAGCATAATCCACATATAAATATATGATTCATTTGTTTAAATAATGTGAAAACATCAATTCAACCAGTTCAAGTCTATTGGCTAACAATGGTGGTCGCATGATAGGCTGGAAGTAAGCTTTTTGTGTAGAGGAATTATATTCTGTACCTTACACTCAAGGCCGTAGCCATGGAGTCAACATTGGTGGGGACCAATTTAGCCGGGGGCCTGGGGGTCCCCCCAAGTAAAACATTCAAAAATGTTAAATGTTAAATATTTATAAGACTCTTAACTATCAATATTCACACAATCTGATATCATCGTGTTGGTGTTGTTCCTACAACATCATAATTAATGTTCCAGGACCATCATTGCAACTGACCTGTAGTTAGTTGGTTACCCCAGTCCAAAGACAGAATATTCCCCTGCCCCCCACCCTTTGACCTAACCCTAACATCAGAGACACCTGTGCCTAAACCTAACCTCAGTGGGGGCTGTGCCTAAGCCTAACCTCAGTTGTGCCAATATTAAGTATGATGTTGTCGGAACAACACCAACATGGCAATATCAGATCGGTCATCAATATTTGCTCCTTTTCTCACTCACCTCCATGTCACCTGCTCTCCCTGCCCTGTTGGCATCCTCATGCTCCCTCTCTCTCCCTCTCTTTCTTTACTCTGGACGCACCAGAGTGAACATGAAATAAATACTATCAGTAAACAAGTTGTGTTTCTTGCCATGATGTTCAGGAATGGATTACTAACCATTTCTGATCTGAATGGCAATGATTATTATATCAATAAACATTGACTCACCTCTTGTGCTACTGTATACTTCTATCATCTGACTGGTACTCATTTTCTCACTGCTCTCAGCTTGACTTTCTTTTCTGAGGCTGCCCAAAAAACGAATGAATGTCACTGCCACCATTCCTCGTGCTAATGATGACACTCACTGTGAATGAAAGCTGACTAATATAACTGCTTGCACTTTAATCAAACAAACACTAATAATGCTATTTATCATACAATAAGCAAATACAACTACAGTGTATACAGTATACTATATGAATATGCAATCAATGAAAACGTCTACTGTCTGCATAAATTACAAATTACAAGCAGCGCAACATAAATGACTGACACTTTACTCAGACTTCACGTGGGCATTCTGACAAATCTAAAAAAATCCTTCACGTAAGACATTAACGTTAGTTGAATACGCACATGAGCACCATTGTTGGTCGCTGGGTGAATATGTGGCTAATTAGCTTTCCAGGTAACTTAGCTATGATAGATAATGTTTGTAAAAAATGGACAATTAATATCTCTAGTTTACACAGTTCAATTCGTATTAATGAGTCCACACCTGCCTCACTGTTTATTGGCCTGAGTGACTTCAGTCAGAGTCACGTTGACCAATCAGCATGCTTCCTTTTCGGGTCTACAAGTCGAGTGTTTCAACATCATTAGTACAATCAGCACACGAGACCACATTGTTTGAGACACCAGAACTATCCCTGTACCCAATGTCTGGCTAGATTATCTTGTTTGTAAAGTGTGCGTGCATCAAAGAGAGAGTTTAATGTTAGTAACGGTTGATTGATTAGCACTCGCAAATCGGCCCTTTTTCACCAAAAACTTTTGTTTACGCTCCGTGCAATTACTGACACTTTTTAGCACACTATTATTTATTTCCACAGTTACAGTTCCAGCCCAAAATGACGTGTTGATGTTAAAACTATCACAATCGACAGGATGATAGCCTGCGTAACACTCAATCATTACATTCTAGTTTTACACTTTTTAATACATTTGAAAGTAATGAGATAGAGACAGTACAGTGTTCGACATTGATTGTACCTACCAACAGCACTTACAGCCAGTGTTGCCAGGTTACGCAAAAATTTTCAGTGCAACGACTGCTCAAAACCAGCCAAAAATGCCTGAAAACTAGCCCAACTTTTGTTGGTGCACGACATTGACTATTTTACAAGTGACCCCCTCCCACCCATCCCCACCCTGTGAGCAAAACCTAACATATGGTATAGACTCATGTGAAGCCGTAGCTGACGTCTGACTGTGATAACAGCATAGAAACATACGATATAGCATATAAAGACAGAAATGGTGCGGCTGCGGTGAAGTTCAGAAGTAGCCCAAAAACCTGCCACTCGCGACCAATTAATTGTCACCCGCGATATGGTTTGAAAAGTAGCCCAATTTTGTGAAAACCGCGGATATGGCAACCCTGCTTACAGCAGTCGACCAACAGCTTCTGCTGGGGTGCGGCAACAGCACCTGGACAAACTACACGCAGAACTGCAGTAAACCGTAAAACTAGAACCGGTAGTAATAATAACAGTAATTTGTTAAGTTTAGTTATGATTATATTTACATTTGCTAATGATTATTTTGGACGGTGGTGCATGGTTGCCTGTCGTAGCATAGAGCATTTTTATTTTATTTGTAATTTATATATCAATGGGGGTGGGGGGGGGTGTCCCCCTCAATATATACAGCTCCGGAAAAAATTAAGAGACCACTGCACAAGTTTTGAGTGAGAAACAGAAGCGCTCAATTTGCAGTGGTCTCTTAATTTTATCCCTTCTGTTCCTCACTCAAAACCTTCCTTTTCCACTTTTTTGGAAAGGAAAGAAAAAGGTGCAGTGGTCTCTTAATTTTTTCCGGAGCTGTATTGTAATTACGCCCTTGCTCACACTTATAGGTGGCATGACTTAATAGCCTACTAATTACCCTTGTTTCTAAACAGCACTGTTCACTAGACAATCTTATGTTGCATTACGTCAGTGGAATAATATTACTATCAGGTTTAATTTAAGTGATGACGCCAACCCACATGAATACAGCTTGCTGCTGAAACATTGGTTCATGAGTACTTATAGTGTTTCATTGCAACTACAGTGTGAAACAATTCCTTTCTTCCCTTTCAGAGCAAATAAGTAATAACAAATGACTTATGTACATTGTAAAGAGAATAGAGACAGACCTTACATAAGGATTGGTTATAAATCTTTTTTTTTTTACAATTAACATAATAAAAGCCATAAATTCAGTGGGGTAGGCCTTTCAAAATGCTTATCGTGTGCCCTGGAATGGAGACAGGGTGGTGATATGATTTATCCCCATAATGACTTAAGCAGGATGGATGATTCAAAATGCACTTTGAAGAAGTAAAAAATAATTGGTTTCCCTACCAGTGATCAATCTCTGTGATCTTGCAATGTTACGGATACCATTAGTTAACCTTGCAGCCCGTAACAGTAACTGAAAAGCCTTTCCTCATTCCAATGCATCAATCTCTCCCTCTCTTCCCTCTCCCTCACTTGGGCTGCTTGAAACAGCCAGAAATTGTCTACTTGGGGGAAAGTAATTAGCTTTTTCATTGTCTAGACTGCATTACTCTGAAATGTTGAAGAGATATTAGAGTCGTTGAAAATCCAATTCGCTAGCTTCTCAGAGTAAGCCGTTGCTAACCTAATCTCCAGCTAAACTGATACAGTAGTGATGGAATATTCAGCTCAGCCTGGTTGATGGGGATTCCCAACATAGGTTGCAGTTGTGAATGTAGAGAATTTTAAGGATAACAGCTGAACATAACTACAGTACCAGTCAAAGTTTGGACACACCCATTTATTCATGAACTCATGAAAAGACATCCACCAAGATTTAAAGAATGTTGATTAAAGTTATTCAAGGGGTTTGGGAAATTCAGTTTATTTTCATGGTATTGGATATTTTCTACATTTGTTAATTTAATGATAATCAATAGTTTATCATGTTTTTTTGTCAGGCACCAGGACATGTTATGGCCATTAATTGAGGGGATTGATGTCTCTGGCAAAGCAGAACACCCAGAGACTGTAACATCATAAACATAGTGTTGCTCTCATCAGTCCTGGAGTTGAGATATTGTTATACTTCCTTGAAATATAATAGAAGTAGGGGCCAAATAGGCAGCTCTCCATCAAGCAAATCCTTCTGGACTCAGCACACGGTACCAACTAATTAAAAAACATATCTTGACTGAAAACACTGTAATTTCTGTAATTTTTTATGATGCTTGTTTCAATAGCTGATTTTTTTAAATGGTAAACTGGGGAATTGAGGATTTATCATCTGCCAATAGCTACTATCACTGGGGTCCATAGGCAACAATGATTTGCACAGTTCTCAAATGGCAAAAATGTTCTTGAATATTTCATAATTACAGAAAGACATCACAAAACACTCCCACCAAGGCATTCTCAAAGATTATGGAGCCCACTCTGCTTCTGGAAATGTTCAATGCTTTAGCAATATTTTTATAACCCTCCCCAGATCTACTACAAGTGGACTCCAATCAAGTTCTCATCTCAATGATGCATCTGAGAATGCATCATCGTACAGAATGTATCTGAGCTCAATTTTATCATGGCGAAGGATCTGAATGCTTTATCATTATGGTATCTTGTATTTGGATTGTTGGCAAAAAAATATGTTTATGGCACCAGTTACATGGCTGATTGTTGTTGGCATCTGATTCTGGCAGCAAATTTTTTGGTATCATTATTCTAAGAGCAATAAGAAGTGCAGCGGAAGTAGAGCTGTACGATTGATTAAAATCATATTGAAATTGCAATTTGAACATGTGCGATTTCTAAACCGCAGAAAGCTGCACCAATTTTGGCTTTTGATTTTATTATTTCACTCAATCAAAATAATTATTTTTACTGGTGTGTCATATTCGCTTTAATCATATTCGTATTTGTATACATATTATTAGGAGTTGATTTTAGAATCCGTTTGCCTAAGCCTAGCTTATACAATTCTTAAACTTCTCTCCACAGATTGCATTGGGAAAGCAGCGCATGGAAAGGCTATGATTTTCACTTTATAATGTTGTGATTCATGGCTAATTGGGTGCGAGAATTCAATGCCCAGATAAAGCCCTGCCTCCACGCCAGTAGACGCTCAAAACTTGGTTTTGAGAAAATATGATTCGAACGAAGGTGGGAAGAAATTGTAATCGTAAGAAGAAGCGAACGTGGAAAAAACATGCTTGAACGAAGACATTTTAAGATCGGACGCGAAAATCCATTTAATGATTTTAGCATTTTAGATTGAGCTCAATTTGGCTCCATAGACTTCCATGAAAAATGTCTCACCCCCCCAGCGAATGTATTTTGATCCTAGCAACACCTCTGCTGTACATTTTGTGTAATTTTAAAAAATTACGTAACAACGGTCAGTGGAAACTAAAATCACCAACTGATTGAGGGTTGGATTCAACCTCACACAGAAAATCAAAGTAAACAACTGAAATCACAGGCTGTTCCAACTTGCCTGAATTTCATCACGGCAACTCATAATGTGACTCAGTAGTGTGTATGGCCCCCATGTGCCTGTATGCACTCCCAACAACATCTTGGCATGCTCCTGGTGAGACGGCGGTGTCCGGGGGATCCCCTCCCAGAACTGGATCAGGGCATCAGTGAGCCCCTGGACAGTCTGTGGATCTACTTGACGGCGTCGGATGCGCTGATACATAACGTCCCAGAGGTCCTCAATTGGATTCAGGTCTGGGGAACGTGAGGGCCAGTCAATGGCATCAATGCCTTTATCATCCAGGAACTGCCTACACACTGGACACAGGAGGCCGGGCATTGTCCTGCACCAGGAGGAAACCAGGGCCCACTGCACCAGCGTAAGGTCTGTTCCTGGGTCTCAGTATTTCATCCCGGTACCCAACAGCAGTCAGGGTACCGTTGGCTGGCACGTGGAGGTCTGTGCGACCTCCACATGCTAGTATATAAGTATATGCCTCACCAGACCATCACTGACCATCCGCCAAACCAGTCATGCTGGATGATGTTGCAGGCAGCATAATGTTCACCACGGTGTCTCCAGACTCATTCATGTCTGTCACATGCTCAGAGTGAACCTGCTGTTATCTGTGAAGAGAACGGGGCGCAAGTGGCGGACCTGCCAATTTTGGTGTTCACTGGCGAATGCCAATCAAGCTGCATGGTGCTGGGCTGTGAGCACAGGTCCCACTAGAGGACATCAAGCCCTCATGCCACCCTCATGGAGTCTGTTTCTGACAGTTTGGTCGGAAACATGAACACCAGTATCCCGCTGGAGGTCATTTTGTAGGGCTCTGGCAATCCTCCTCCAGTTCCTCCTCACACAAAGGAGCAGATACCAGTCCTGCTGCTGGGTTGATGCCCTTCTACAGTCCTGTCCAGCTGTCCTTATGTCAGATTTGCAGTTTGGAAAGTGTAGCTCATTTCGATTGGCTTTTTAATTGTCTTACTTTGTGCTTGTTGTATCCGGATTGTGAGCATTGTTAGCTTCTGTCCACCTTTGATCCATGAACAGAGTCATTGATTAAACTGAAGTCAGGCGAGAATCTTTGAGTCCAAGATGTTGATCTTCCATAGTTCTTATATGTTCTCCAATAATTATAAAGTTAACAGTCTTTTATGCCAGAACACACAGAAGGCGGTCAGTGGTCATAACCAACTATTACACAGTCCATTATCCTCCAATAAGAAAGGTTTATCCTACAAAATACCTTTGTATACATTCCAACCTATGGTCCATGGGCCTATTCACAGAGCCTAAGGCAGTCACATAGACAACTCCTATCAGGAGCTATGGATAGGATGTCTGGATAGGATGTGTCGGGCCCATCAGTAACGGGCATCACGTCCTAGCTATTGTCTTTTATTCAGAGTTAGTCAGCACTTATGCGTTGTGTTAAGTTCCTCATGCCCATAATATCTGAGTGTGTATGTTAAATTGGGAAACGAAAAACATTTGAAGTGATAATGTACTAGTTTAACAAGCAATAGAGACAATCAACGTGTTGACCACACCCCCATTTAAAAACTCCACCCACTATATGGATGGGCACATTTCATAACCCGTGGTTATCTATTTGTGCGCATTTAAAAATTGTGCACACAAAAAGTGTATGCATAGAACAATTGCTTATACAGTCATTATTTCTGTATTTCCTCTTTGAATAATGTTTGAATTTCTAACCCATCTTTCATTCCCAACTTAAAAGTTTACTGTTACGTTATATTGTTTCCTAGATAAAAAAACATCTACTTAACAATAGGGATGGGTTAACAATAGGGATGGGTTAGTTGAATATTCAAATATCCGAAATTAAGTTGGTATTCGAGTACATACAGCTCTGGAAAAAGTTGAGACCACTGCACCTTTTTCTTTCCTTTCCAAAAAAGTGGAAAAGGAAGGTTTTGAGTGAGGAACAGAAGGGTTAAAATTAAGACACCTCTGCAAATTGAATGCTTCTGTTCCTCATTCGAAACTTTGATTTTCAACTTTTTTGGAAAGGAAAGAAAAAGGTGTAGTGGTCTCTTAATTTTTTCCGGCGCTGTATGTGTGTATTCATTTTTGCCCCTCAAAAAATATTTTACGTTTATGTATATTTTTGGCTTGAAATCAATAGTTCTTTAGATGATTCTACTAAATACTTTTAAAATTCCAATGTAGAATTTTTACATACGATGATAGAGCTTCATATCTGAAAAATATACCACATTTTAAAGGCATGTGTTCCTTGTCTCTGACCAAATCCTGAGCATCTTTTTCCAAAGCAGCCTGTCTTGAGTAGAACTGAAAACTCACTGGTGGACTCCCAGTCTTGTAGGACCTTCTGATTGAGCTCATCCACTCCCAGCAGTGGCATGCCAGTGACTCAGGGTAGGTCTGTCCCCCAAGACTTCTGAAGAGGACTGCTGTCCTTTCTTCAAAGGGACAGTTAGTTGCCTCACAGTTTCCTTCAGAAAAACAGTGACTACATTGGTGAGTCGCCTCTAGCCCCTTCTTGCAAGATTCAGACATGCAGGCCATTAACCTGTCATTTGCATCTTCATCAACGTTAGAACTCTGTAGGATGCTGTAGACGTACTGGCACTGATGGTATTTGAGTGCTGTTTTCTCCTCATCAATGGACCATTGCTGCTGTGATAGGTGTGTCCTTGGATGCCTCAGGGGCAATAGCCTGCAGGATATCTGTCCTTTTTGGTTGTCCTTTGAACCTTTTTTTCATGGATTTGTGTTGCTGTTATTTTTTCATTTGTGCTTCCCTTGTCGGTTCTGTGTCCTCTGAAAGAAAGAATACAGTCAGGTGCTGCAAAGCCAAGTTAAGTTTATCTCTTCAAGTTTTCACTGAGGAAAGAAGCTCTTCGATATTGGACATATTTTCTTGGTTGAACTTTGCTGGCTAGAATTTCCTGCTTGAATATGAATGCCATCCTTTCTAAACAAACTGTGGACATGGTCCTCCAAGTAGCTGTTCCTCTAACAGAGTAGTGTACATTACTATTTCTAACTATTACCCAGCACGCAAAGCTTGTTCATTCCCAAAAGGGTACAGTTGGGTTCATAAGTTTGCATACCCTGGCAAAAATTGTGAAATTTTGGCATTGATTTTGAAAATATGACTGATCATGCACAACAACTGTCTTTTATTTATGGATGGTGATCATATGAAGCCATTTATTATCACATACTTGTTTGGCTCCTTTTGAAATCATAATGATAACAGAAATCACCCAAATGGCCCTGATCAAAAGTTGACATACCCTTGAATGTTTGGCCTTGTTACAGACACACAAGGTGACACACATGGATTTAAATGGCAATTAAAGGTGAATTTCCCACACTTGTGGCTTTTTAAATTGCAATTAGTGTATAAATAGTCAATGAGTTTCTTAGCTCTCACGTGGATGCACTGAGCAGGCTAGATACTGAGCCATGGAGAATAGAAAAAAAACTGTCAAAAGACCTGCGTAACAAGGTAATGGAACTTTATAAAGATGGAAAAGTATATAAAAAATATCCAAAGCCTTGCCAATGCCAGTCAGTACTGTTCAATCACTTATTAAGAAGTGGAAAATTCTGGGATCTCTTGATACCAAGCCGAGGTCAGGTATAGTGAGGGGAAAAAATATTTGATCCCCTGCTGATTTTGTACGTATGCCCACTGACAAAGAAATGATCAGTCTATAATTTTAATGGTAGGTTTATTTGAACAGTGAGAGACAGAATAACAACAAAAAAATCCAGAAAAACACATGTCAAAAATGTTATAAATTGATTTGCATTTTATTGAGTGAAATAAGTATTTGATCCCCTCTCAATCAGAAAGATTTCTGGCTGCCAGGTGTCTTTGATACAGGCAACGAGCTGAGATTAGGAGAACACTCTTAAAGGGAGTGCTCCTAATCTCAGCTTGTTACCTGTATAAAAGACACCTGTCCACAGAAGCAATCAATCAATCAGATTCCAAACTCTCCACCATGGCCAAGACCAAAGATCTGTCCAAGGATGTCAGGGACAAGATTGTAGATCTACACAAGGCTGGAATGGGCTCC
The DNA here is from genome assembly GCA_016801175.1 of Esox masquinongy. NCBI lineage: Eukaryota > Metazoa > Chordata > Actinopteri > Esociformes > Esocidae > Esox > Esox masquinongy. The sequence continues at coordinate 28,292 of JACXGI010004151.1, forward strand.
AAGACCATCGCCAGCAGCTTGGTGAGAAGGTGACAACTGATGGTGCGATTATTCGCAAATGGAAGAAACACAAAAGAACTGTCAATCTCCCTCGGTCTGGGGCTCCATGCAAGATCTCACCTCGTGGAGTTGCAATGATTATGAGAACGGTGAGGAATCAGCCCAGAACTACACGGGAGGATCTTGTCAATGATCTCAAGGCAGCTGGGACCAAAGTCACCAAGAAAACAATTGGTAACACACTACACCGTGAAGGACTGAAATCCTGCAGCTCCTGCAAGGTCCCCCTGCTCAAGAAAGCACATGTACATCTGAATGATTCAGAGGAGAACTGGGTGAAAGTGTTGTGGTCAGATGAGTCCAAAATCGAGCCCTTTGGCATCAACTCAACTCGCCGTGTTTGGAGTAGGAGGAATGCCGCCTATGACCCCAAGAACCCCATCCCCACCACCAAACATGGAGGTGTTTTTCTGCTAAGGAGACAGGACAACTTCACCGTATCAAAGGGACGATGGACGGGGCCATGTACCATCAAATCTTTGCGTGAGAACCTCCTTCCCTCAGCCAGGGCATTGAAAAAGGGTCATGGATGGGTATTCCAGCAATGACCCAAAACACACGGCCAAGGCAACAAAGGAGTGGCTCAAGAAGAAGCACATTAAGGTCCTGGGGTGGCCTAGCCAGTCTCCAGACCTTAATCCTATAGAAAATCTGTGGAGGGAGCTGAAGGTTCGAGTTGCCAAACGTCAGCCTCGAAACCTTAATTACTTGGAGAAGATCTGCAAAGAGGAGTGGGACAAAATCGCTCCTGAGATGTGCGCAAACCTGGTGGCCAACTACAAGAAACATCTGACCTCTGTGATTGCCAACAAGGGTTTTGCCACCAAGTGCTAAGTCATGTTTTGCAGAGGAGTCGAATACTTATTGCACTCATTAAAATGCAAATCAATTTATAACATTTTTGACATGCGTTTTTCTGGATTTTTGCCGGGCCGCATAAGCGGAGCCGGCTAAGAAGAGCGAATGTCTCTGACTGACTGACTGACTGACTGACTACCCCTCGTTAAATAGCGTAGTGGTTAGAGAAGCGGACTTGCGAACTATAGGTCCCGAGTTCGTATCTCCTCGCAGGCGAAGCGAAGTGCGCATTATGAATTATTCCGTATAGACGAAAACTTCGCTGGCTAAAACCTCCATTGACTACATTATAGTAACCCTGAAATAAAACAGTTTACGGTTATAGTGCGACCGCTTCTGGTGGATTTTCGAAGTACGCATCCGTGCATGCGTTTTGGGTCAGGATAGACAAACACATTTGCTGGCTACAACATAGGCTACAGTAGTTACGTTACAGTGAGCCTTAACTAAAACTGTATATGGTTATATTGCGACTGTTTCTGGCATGAAAAAGTTAATCTTCAGTCTCGCTAGCAATTGCTCAATTCTTATGATTATTCCTAGGAAGTTAGTAGATACTAGTAAGCCTATTACTGGCTAATAAGTTGTTAAAACGGCCAGTGGCAAACACTAACAGTTCATAGACGCTATTTGTGGTGGAGGTAAACTTAAAAATAAACGTTAGTCAGTTTAACACAATATTCAATAGTGTTTAGCGACTGGTGAAATGCGTAATGCCGTGGTGTTATGGTTAAAGACAGTGCCTCTCACGTGGAAGGCTCAAGTTTGAATCTCTTGTGAACAACAACATTTATTTATTTTATTTCCACGATTCTCTCGTCGTTTCACTTGATGAAAAAGTTAGTTATCGTCACCTTTCTTGATAGTTATTGTATCAATGTCATTCACAATTGAAAGAAAAAAGTACGTTGTTATGCCATGAAAGAAAAAAATCCGTTCTTATGCCATGAAATGAAATAGCTTTGGCAGACTCGCTAGCAATTGCTCAATTCCTATGACTATTCCAGTAAGTTAGTAGATACTGGTACAGCCTATTACTGGCTAATAAGCTGTTCAAACGGCCAGTGGCAAAAGCTAACAGTTCATAGACGCTATTTGTGGTGGAGGTAAACTTAGTAAGAAACGTTAGTCAGTTTAACTGTATCAGTATCATTCACGAATGGCCAATTAACTGTTAAAACGACCAGTGGCAAAAGAGGATTTGTTCATAGACACGAGGCTATACTAACACCTCTCGAACATAGAGCTCTGTAGTGTAGTTGTTAGCGACACAGCCTTTCACATGGGCGACCCGGGTTTGAATCTCAAGAGTGCAATACTTTCTATTGCGGTCCGGCTGAACTAGGCTTGCCTGGTTTCTTGTTTTGTCATTCTGTCTCTCACTGTTCAAATAAACCTACCATTAAAATTATTAATTATATAATTATAGACTGATCATTTCTTTGTCAGTGGGCAAATGTACAAAATCAGCAGGGGATCAAATATTTTTTTTCCTCACTGTATATATTTACTTCCCTGTTAGTGAGGATTTCTTCTTTGCCATAATATTTCACATATATCAGGTGTATGGAATATCTAAAAGCCAGCCCATTACCTCGACATTTGGCTTTTTCATCTTTAGGATCATCTGAGACCAGCCATCTGGACAGCTGATGAAAGTCTGCATTGTCAGAACAATCACAGGGAAGCTAATCTGCATGCTGATCTTCCTCACCAGGGACTTTATCTGACTGAATTTCAGCAAATGTTCTCTGATAGCCACATGCATGCTTTTCATTGATGGATCTTGGTTGAAACAGTAACTCAGTAAAATTTTTTAAATGATTGCATTTAGATTTTATATGCAGTTTTATATGGCCTGTTTCTTATCAATAATCGGCGATACATTTCAGAGAGTTGAAGATCATGGAAAGCTTTCCTCAACATCTGCCCCACACCACCCTGCGTTTCCCACTAGGAAGTCACATCGGTCTAATCATGAGGGAATGCTCACTCACCTGACCTCAGATTTGCCTCAAGCCACCCGAGGGACCTGCTATAGCATGATCAGACTAGGGAATCCCTGCTCATTTAAATTCAATCCAGCAACGCCGGAATATGCCTTGCCACCCCTCAAAGTTTCTTTGTAGGTTCCGACTTTTCTATGGCTGATCTATGGCATTATAAAATACATCATGTATTTATTGAGAGACGGAATTCATTGACAGAAATTGAAGTTTACATAGAAGTTTACATTTTCTTCAGGAAATAAATGCTACTGGTGGCCTTTTCAGCCCTCATTTGATTAAGGATTGTTGGTACATAAAGCAAAAGATAATAAAATACTACTCATTGAAGTGGATACCTAGTTACTTAAACCTCATTACTTCTATGTTAGACTGTTAGGAGTGTACTAGAGAGAACCGCAAAAGTGGCTTTAAAGAATGTATTTTACTTGACATGATGTGGTAGTAACATATGAGTAATAGTCACATTATTTAACCACTTAACAAGCCTGCTTTTACACCCTCACTAGACTGGACACATTGATTGTTCTGGCATTGCAAAATAGATGTACAATAACTGTAACCCAATTAATCGTGCCTGTGATAGATTGCAGTATTGTGGATTATTGTTCTGATTAGAAAGTTCAGGCTTCGACATTTGATTAGCTTTACAGGTTTGATATAATGTATTTCTTAATATCCATATCATACACTCATTCTTACCATTGATCAATTTTGGTTATGTTGGGATGAAAAGAGAAATGGGGAAATGCTTCTTCTCATGCAGAGAGTGGGTTTCTGAATTTATAATACAGCAACACCGAATCACATCTGCTTGGGAGAGCTACCGGCTTGCTTGCCCTGAATTGTCAGAAGAGATTGTTGTGTTGTTGCACTGAAGGGGTAATCTGTTACCTGTGAGGATGGTGTGATTGGCCGCAAGAGACGGGGTAGGATTTAATTAATCGAGGCACAGAGCAGATATACTGACATGATACTGGTCGGGCTATCACCACTGATTTCCATAATGAGCCAACAAACCTCCTTACCGTTTTCTGCTGAGAAAAACAATTATTCATTTCTACTAGTGTGGAAGTGGGAGTTGCTTCTAACTGATGACATGTTTCTCCCATGAATGTGACAGCCATTAACTCTTTGAGTAGCGAAAAAATAATAATTTGTTAACCAATGAGTCTAGCAGCACCCAGAATGCCATCTGGGTCATTTCTCAGTATACTAGTAAAGCACCCACATTCAAAGATTATTATATGAAAGAATCCTAAATACATTTTTTACATCAACTATGTATCCTCAAGGGTCAAATATGTGGACAGTTTAATATAATATCAGTCATTCCGTTAGTAAAGTTCTAGTGGCTATGTGGTCATTACATCCTTATCCAGTGACACATCTATCTCAATCAAGTGACAGTCTATGCTCTACTGAATTCCTAGACAGAAATAGACTGGGACTTTCTCACATAATGGCACACAAGGAAGACATCAGTGAAAGCATTATGATTAACATGACAGAAATGGGAGGGCGAGTCCTGGATTGATGTTGCACACATTGTATTTTTCATTAGCGTGTACTGAACCATAGGCTTTGGAATTATTCGAACAGGGAAGATCATCAGTCAGAGAACATACTTATCTTAGCTATCTTTTCTTCCATGCGGTGTGCTTTTCCCAAGGCCAGTAAATCAACACTATTAATCAACACTTATCATTTCAATGGATTAAGCCAATATGAAGATACTCTGCAAGCATGCCATTACAATACAATTTGAATTATGTGCAAATAACCTGTTAATAAGATTTTAAGCTATATTATAGCTTCCTAAATGTTTTTGGTAGGTGAAAGAGTGACATACTTACAGCTCTGGAAAAAATTGAGACCACTGCACCTTTATCTTTCCTTTCCAAAAAAGTTGAAAAGGAAGGTTTTGAGTGAGAAATAGAATGGTTCAAATTAAGAGACCACTGCAAATTGAATGCTTCTTTTCCTCACTCATCACTTTGTTTCTCAAATCTATTGCTGTATAGATGAGCTGAACCACCAGAAACAATGCTCTCCAGAGGTATTGTCCCCCTATAATAGTATAACACAGTTTCCAAAAAGTTGGGACATGGTGTAAAATGCAAAGAAAAAAAGAATGCAATGATATGCAAATCATGTAAACCCTATATTCAGCAGAAAATAGTGCCAAGACAACATAACAAATGTTGAAACTGAGAAAAAAAAATGTTCTTAGAAAATACATGCTCAGTTTAAATTTGATGCCAGCAACACGTTTCAAAAAAGCTGTGACAGAGGCATCAACTGGAAACATTGTGTAATGCTAAAAACCAAACCAGATGGAATATCACAGAACTAATTAGTCAATTGGCAACAGGTCAGTAACATGATTGGGTATTAAAAGATCATCCCAGAGAGGATGGGCCTGTCAGAAGTGAAGATGGGGAGGGGTTCACCACTCTGTGAAAGACTGCGCAAAAAATTGTGGCAAATAGTATAGACATATGCAATCAGAATCTCGATGTCCAATGCAGGTGCTAATCACGCTTAATGGGTGATACCCGCAGAAAAAAGATCATGCTCCTTGTGGTTGAATGCGATTTAACTTAACAATGAGATTGAAGCCATGTAATGTTGATGACATAGTTGATCAATGTTGATCACATGCAAAAGGACAAAATACTTTTTACCTCTAAACCTAGCATTGCAATCGTATTCGTGAAATTCCTTTTTTTATTAGGACAGAAACAAAATATGAATTAATTACATTTTGCTAATTATTTTATAGACTCATGAAGAGGATCCAGCTTCCTGTGTAATTAATCAAAGGTATTACAGTAATTAATTATTAGTGAAACAAAAATAAAACAATATCCTTGACTGTCTCATAACTCTTTGATATTAGGTTAGCTTTATGCAAATCGTTTTACCTGTATTGGGCCTAGCAATAACAAATTCAAGTGGATTTACCTATCAAGAATTTAAATGTGGTGGATTTTCATTCTATAGATGTTTAGAGTCTTATCTGTTCTTTGAAATAGTCTTTTTTTCTAATTCTTATGTTTCATAAGACCTTCAATAAAAACCAACAAAGTTCTTCTTCATATTATTTACCTAAATGCCCTGGCCATTCTAGTGTTAATCCGCCAAAATCATACAAGAGTTATGAAGCTTGATCATCTCCATTGTTCATTTAGACTTATGATATGGTTGATATTTTGCTTCTCTCCTAATAAAACATTTATTTCATGAATTAGATATTCATTAAATTAAAAAAAATTCATTAGATAGATATAGATACATATTTGTGAAAAGTGCTAAAAATCAAGCACTTTTGTTCTAAATTCAATCACCCTGTTTTCATTCAAAGCCTACCACCCACTGACATTGAGTAGGTTGAAAAACAAGGTGCTAAATTCTTGAGCTTGGGAAAGTCCTTAACTCCTAATAAATTGTTGCATTGCTACTGTGGGGACTGTTTATCATTTATTCCTACAACATCCGCCAAAAAGAGTAGAACTAATTATTTGATCAGGTGTATTTTTATTTGGTTAGGGGTCAAATTATGCATTGCATAGAAAAACAGATGATAAATTGTGTTCTTGTTTTGCAATATGCCTAAATTATGGACTGAACTCCATGTCCAGATTGCTCAGTGTGCACAGGTACTCGTTGATTCTGTTTTTAATGTCTTTTCGGATTGCAGCAGTAAAAGCCACAGAGGGAAACTTCTCAGACACAGTGATCAAAATGAACAGTCTGAGATTCAGTGGTAAGGCGGCTTTCTTCCGGGAACAATCCTAGTTGGTTTTCCATACCCACTCGTGGTAGCGGTCTTCAGTTATGGGAATTTTGAACAGTAGAGCAGCATAACGGTCTGGACGCCCCTCGTGGCTCCTTGGGATCAGTGCGTCGTGTTCTGATGTCAGAAGAGGAATTAAAAAGTCAGGATGAACTTTTGAAGCAACAAGGACATTGCTGTTGCCTCTCCCTGTTGGATTTCCAGTCAGATGTGTTTCTCACACGGTGGGGTTTAGGGGCGGAAGGGGAGGGATCAAAAGTTTGAAGATGCCATAAATATAGTAGACCCCTCAGCCAGTCTTTTTCAGCCTTAAACACAGCACTATAGGCTACTTGGCACCATGACCTTGATTTCAGTTGATTTAAGTGAACAGATCAAGGCTTGGAGGAGGAACGGAAGATCTAGTAAAGCCATTTCGAAAATACTGTTAGATATGGCAATTTCGATCAAGGATCCTACTATTCGAGAACACTATCATCACTCTCCAGTCAAACGCCAAACACGGAAGCCCAGCAAAATGACCAGGTAGGCCATAGCCTTATTAATGTTAGCAAATATCTTTTGGAAAAATATGACATCTGAACTGTGGGTATTTATGGTACATATTTTTACATTGCTTTTGTATTCTGTTTCCAGCAAGACCATTCAAGCCATTGATTTCCTAATGAGTGAAAATGATGACCAATCCACATAGGAGTTTAAGGATCTGATTTCATCAAGGTATGACAGCAACAGCGCTGTCAGTTGATAATTGAAGGAACTTGAGTGAAGTTATGGAAAACCTTGGTAAGAATTTTTTTGTCCAGTCTTAAATGTTACTGGGTACTAATTACTGATGTAATATTCAATATACACCGATCAGCCATAACATTATGACCACTGACAGGTTAAGTGAATAACACTGATAATGGCACCTGATCACAGATCATGGCACATGTCAGTGGGTGGGATATATTAGGCAGCAAGTGAACATTCGGTCCTCAAAGTTGATGTGTTTGAAGCAGGAAAAATGGGAAAGCGTAAGGATCTGAGCGACTTTGACAAGGGCCAAATTGTGATGGCTAGACGACAGGGTCAGAGCATCTCCAAAACTGCAGCCCTTGTGGGGTGTTCCCAGTCTGCAGTGGTCAATACCTATCAAAAGTGGCCTAAGGAAGGAAAAGCGGTGAACGGGTGACAGGGTCATGGGCGGCCAAGGCTCAGTGATGCACGTGGGGAGCAAAGGCTGGCGCGTGTGGTCCGATCCAACAGACGAGCTACTGTAGCTCAAATTTCTGATAAAGTTAATGCTGGTACTGATAGAAAGGTGCAAAACACACAGTGCATCGTAGTTTATTGCGTATGGGGCTGCATAGCAGCAGACCAGTCAGGGTGCCCATGCTGACCCCGTCACTGCCAAAAGTGCCTAGAATGGGCATGTGAGCATCAGAACTGGACCACGGAGCAATGGAAGAAGGTGGACTGGTCTGATGAATCACGTTTCCTTATACATCACATGGATGCGTGTGCGTCGCTTACATGGAGAACACATGGCCCCAGGCTGCACTATGGGAAGGAGGCAAGCCGGCGGAGGCAGTGTGATGCTTTGGGCAATTTTCTGCTGGGAAACCTAGAGTCCTGCCATTCATGTGGATGTTACTTTGACACATACCACCTACCTAAGCATTCTTGCAGACCATGTGCACCCTTTCATGGCAACGGTATTCCCTGATGGCATTGGCCTCTTTCAGCAGGATAATGTGCCCTGCCACAAAGCAAAAATGGTTCAGGAATGGTCTGAGGAACACAACAGCGAGTTCAAAGTGTTGACTTGGCTTCCAAATTCCCCAGATCTCAATCCAAACGAGCATCTGTGGGATGTGCTGGACAAACAGGTCCGATCCATGGAGGCCCCACCTCACAACTTACAGGACTTAAAGGATCTGCTGCTAACGTCTTGGTGCCAGATATGACAGCACACCTTCAGAGATCTAGTGGAGTCCATGCCTCGTCAGGTCAGGGCTGTTATGGTGGCAAAAGGGGTCATAATTTTATGGCTGATTGGTGTAATTGTATGGTATTTATTAGGGATGTCACGATACCAGAAATGTAGTTGTTGATGCCAATACCAGTGAAATTCCACGATTCTCGATAGCCAATTCGATACCACGGTAAAAAAAAAAACAAATTCTGTGTACAACATACACTCCTTCAATAAAAACATTTGAGCATTACAAAAAACAACTACAGTGGCATGTAGCCTTCAAGTAATAAATAAAAAGAAACAACTATTAACATTACAAAAAAGAACAGTGGCATGTAGCCTTCAACTATTTAAAACAAACAGTATCAGGTATAGCTCAATAACTGTAAGAAAACAGCAGAGGCTACACACACGCGCACACACACCTCTACTCAGAGTGCAAGCAGTAGTTTAAATTCACTGACATGGTAACAGACCATTAGTCCGGAAATATTTATTTAAAACGCTAACGATTTTGATGACAGATGACACAGACTGAACAGAAAGGATGGTAGTCTACTACTAGGAGTTGTGGTTACATTACGTTAGTCTAAACACGTTAGCCTTTAGAGTTTAGCCATTGCAAACATCGTGTGGAACATAGTTGGCTGGGCTACGCAGAAATGCCAGGTGAGTAAGTGCTGTAGAATACTGTACACATTATTCCAACACAATTAAACAACACATGATGTACCCCTCCTACTGCAGAAGTACATTATATCTAACTTTCTGTCTTTGTTTCCACTAGGTCGCCAGATTTGAAACAGATAAAACATTTTTGGAATGAACTGAAAACATTTGTTCGTAAGCAGGCCATGCCAACAAGCAAAGATGAGCTTGTTATCGCTATTAGAGCATTTTGGCTCGAAACGGACGATAAAGGCCTGCAACAAATACATTGACCACATCTAGAATGTCTTACCTCTGATCATGGAGTTGGAGGGACGGGCAACTAGAACGTAGGATTGTAAATTATATATGTAGATAAATTGTTAGACCGTACATTATTTAATTAAATATCTGGATTTTGATATTGCTTTTGTCATTATTTCATTTCTAACAAAATAAAATTGTCTGGCCTAATGTACCTAGCCGTTGTAGTGTGACTTATTTATCAATGCAATTGATTTGGATAATACTGTTTTGAAAGATACACCCTCTTATCAAGAGTGGCCACCCTCTTACCTATTAGGAGTGGCCAAATCAACAGTTTGGTACATTCTGAGAAAAAAAAGTATGCACTGGTGAGCTCTGCAACACAAAAAGGCCTGGATGTCCATGGAAGACAACAGTGGTGGATGATCATAGAATCCTTTCCATCGTAAAGAAAAACCCCTTCACAACATACAGCCAAGTGAAGAACACTCTCCAGGATGTAGGCATATCATTGGATGCCTACATCCACTCTCCAGGATGTAGACCCAAGTCTACCATAATGAGAAAACTTGACGAGAGCAAATACAGAGTTCACCACAAGGTGCAAACCATTCATAAGCCTTAAGAATAGAATGGCCAGATTTGACTTTGCCAAAAAACATCTAAAAAAGCCATCCACGTTCTGGAACAGCATCCTTTGGACAGCTGAAAGTAAGATCAACCTGTACCAGAATGATGGGAATAAAAATGTATGTAGAAGGCTTGGAACGGCTCATGAGCCAAAGCATACCACATCATCTGTAAAACACAGTGGAGGCAGTGTGATGGCATGGGCATGCATGGCTACCAATGGCACTGGGTCACTAGTGTTTATCGATGATGTGACAGAAGACAGAAGCAGCTGGATGAATTCTGAAGTGTATAGGGATATATTGTCTGCTCAGATTCAGCCAAATTCAATGAAGTTGATTAGGCGGTATTTCACTTTATAGATGGACAATGACCCAAAACATACTGCGAAAGCAACCCAGGAGTTTATTAAGGCAAATAAGTGAAATATTCCACAATGGACGGGTCAATCTCCTGATCTCAATCCAGTCGAACATGCATTTCATTTGCTGAAGACAAAAATTAAGGCATAAAGACCCAGGAACAAACAACAACTCAAGACAGCTGCAGTGAAGGCCTGGCAAAGCATCACAAAGGAGGAAACCCAGCGTTTGGTGATGTCCATGTGTTCCAGACTTCAAGCAGTCATTGCCTGCAAAGGATTCTCGACAAAGTATTAAAAATGAACATTTTATTTATGATTGTGTTAATTTGTCTAATTACATTTGAGCCCCTAAAAAATAAGTGTATGAAAATGCTTGCAATTCCTAAACGTTTCATACAATATTTTTGTTCAACCCCTTGAATTAAAGCTGAAATTCTGCACTTCAATTGCATCTCGGATGTTTCATTTCTAATCCATTGTGGTGGCGTACAGAGCCATAATTATGAAAATCATCTCAGTGTCCAAATATTTCCAGACCTAACTGTATGTCAGGTATGTATAACTACTTTATATTTTTTGCAATAATAACCCATGAGTCATTTGCTTGTGCACACTGCCTATATTTCTCATTTCATACTTCTACTTCGCTGTCAAATAGCTTAGGTAATTTGTGTGTAAATACTTTTTGATCTCAACATCGGTAAGTAATTGAGCTTATTCTACTAAAAAGTATAGGAACTAATCAATTAAGGTCTATGTGTACACACATTTAATGTCATCAGTAGTTTATTTTGTTATGTCCTGTAGGCCACAGACCCAGAATAACAGACCACAAAGTGCGTAAACATCAGAATACTCATCATGACTAAACATAGAAAAGATGTTGCACTTTTGTTTGGATCATTATTGTTTCTCTCTCCCTTAGACACATACGCACAAACAGACTTTCACACAAACACGTTCTCTTTCCCTCGCTCCCATTATTACAGAACTTCAATTAGAAAAGAAGAGGATCCATACAATCTATCAGGTGTGTAACTACTATACGGTTTTTACTAGATTAATATTGAGTATTTGCAGTAGTCATTACCATATCGCAGATTCATCTGTGGGTACAAACAGCCGTGAATCTCATTCACCTTGTTTGCGGTCCAGTAAGGTCAATATGCCTTATGATGTCAACATCGGTAAGTAATTTAGCTTATTCCAACCGTAATGTGTTTTTGTGGTGCCCCTGCTTGTGTGTGTCAGTAGAACAGGTGTGCTCCTCCTGTCATCATTTTCCACAGGATCCCTGGAGAGGTGTGTGTGTGTACATACCTTCTGGTAATCAAATAATAAACTCATACACACACTCATTCCTTCTCAATTCAACTTGCTTGATTTGCATTATGTAACAATGTACATATTGCTTCGCACACATATTGGAATTGATTGTTCATTTACAATATAGTACAGTTAAGGTTTTAATAAAGATAACAAAACAAGAATGATGTATATAATGTGCAGGTTTGTTTGTCTGTCATTTTATAGCAATGTAGTGTGCTGCCAATTCACAGTTCTCTACATTCTCCTCCAAACGGATGGGTAGCCTATTCTCATCTAAGAGGTATTTGAAGCCTTGAATAATGTTTTCAAATTAGGGTAAATGAAAGTCATTGTTTTGTTTTTGACATTTTGTCAGGAAATGCAGCTCTGTCTCATGTACTGTTGTGCAGTGATTGCCTATAGCAAGGCTGTGCTCACTGAGCCTGTACTTTGTAAATGTCTTTTTAAGGTTTAGATCAGTAACCATGGTGAACATTTTGTAGCACAGTGTACTATGTATTTACTAAACAGCAGTGCATTTTGCTTTGTGTTCACATTTCCCAATAGGTAATGTTGTTTTACTGTGACTGAGTTTTAATTTGGTTTGTTCTGATTGATTGGGTGTATTTTGATTATTTCCATCCAACCCAAATGCAACAGTTTTTTTCTGTTTTCCACACTTCCTGTATACTGGACATTTTTACAATTTTTGTTTGCTGTCAATAATTGAAGGGGCAGTATGTAAGATTTTTACTGTACTACTAGCATAAAAACAAGCAAAAATTACCAGTAGATATCGGCAGTTAATGTTTTTTAGTTATTGTTTCAAATAATATTTTTCTACAAACTGAATCAGGGTGACTGAGATATTACCTGTTTAAAATTTCTCAACGGTCCGTCTATCAGTTTGCATTGACTTGCAACCTCCTTATACAAACTTTGGACACTAGCGGTACTATCCTTCCCATCCTGGGCTAGCTAATTCAATATCGATTTTGTTCGGTGAGAGAAGACGACAAGGAGACAAGTTGTGTTATTGTTTTGAGGCAGGATTCTAATCAGTGCTGCTTTAAAGTGGAATTTCTTGAAAAACACTTTTGAAACCATGAAGAAGGGTATCAACTAGGTTACAGGTGATAAAGAAGCGTTTTGAGCTAGCAGGAAGTAGGTTGTTTTATTGTTACACATTTTAAAAAAATTTTTTGGTCAATTCAGTTTTGAGACATCACTCATTACCTGCGTTATGATAAATACATATCGTTTTTCATAACTTCCAGTTTATTTCATAAATGTAGTATTTTCATATGAAATTACAGAAATCTAAATCCACATGCAACGGACCTAAAAACTGTCTGGGGTGAAAAAGCAGGGGAAGAGTTTTACAGGGCCCAAAAGTGTTTTTTGATAAACTTCCCCTTAAAAGCCCATATACAACACAATTCTAGAAACTGGTGTATGAATAATTAATCCAGCACAGAACAGCTTGTCTCAGTGTACAGGAACCTTATGCTATATTTCATATGCAGTAGAATACATTATATCATGGTGAAAACTGTCTGTCACACTGTCTCACACACCTGACAAGGATTCAATAGTATTGATGAATACTTCACAGATCTGTCTCGCTGTGACGTTCTGTTCTGTTCTGTTTTGGTTTGGCTTTGGTTTTGAATGTAGCCCTGTTATGTTTGGTTTGTGTCCTTACCCGCAACCTGTGCCTGTCCTGATTGATTTCACCTGCTTGTTGTTTAGTTCCCGTTAGCTCCCTATATAGTTTGCTCTCTTCTGTTTGCCCTTTGTCAGTCATTGTGTTTGCAGCTTGGTTCATGTCCGTCCCTGCCACCAGTCTGTGTTTTTGCCTGCCTGCCTGTTTCTTGTAGTTTTCTTGTTTTTGTTCCGTTTTTAAAAGCTTTTTCTTTACACTTCGTCCGCGCTTGGGTCCAGCAAAACTCAAAATCATTACACTCGCAGATAAACTATTTTTGAAACCTCACATTTTCGGCTGGATATGTAATATGTTGGTTGTGTGCATAATCTACATGTAGAATCCCTATCATTCCTCATTTAGCCATGAAATTCCTAGTTTGAAAGCAATTGGTTTTGATGACAATGGAGCAAATACCAGCAGATAAATGACATAGCATACAATTCAAATTCTTTTGAGAATCTGTGGAGAACAGTCCGTCCTCAAACTGAGTAACTAAATGAGAAGGGAACAAGTCAGGGAGGTCACTAAGAGGCCAATGGCAACACTAAAGGAGTTAGTCTTCCACGGCTGAGCTGTGACACTGTGCATACGCAAAATAACATAGGTGCTTCACTAAAGTACCTTAAAGGGACAGTGGCAAAAAGAAAACAACATGCGTTAAATCTCAACTACAGTTTGCCAGAAGGCATATGGGAAACTGAGACTAATTGGAAGAAGATTCTATGATCAACACATGATCAACGCTAAGCGCTATGTATGGTGGCGAAAACCTAACACTGCACATCCTCCTGAGAACAACATCCCTACTGTGAGGCATGGTGGTGGTAGCAGCATCATGCTATGTTTTGAACTGGGTCTTGGGAAAAGATTCCCTAAACATGCAGCCAACCTACACTGAAGTGGCTTAAAAACAAAAAGATCAAAGTCCTGGAGTGGCCCAGTCAAAGCCAGGGCATCAAACCAATTTAGAATATGTGGAAAGAGTTTAAGTGCTGTTCACTAACGGTCCTGTACAACTTGATGTAGCTTAAGCAATTTTGCAAAGAATGAGCCAGATATGCAAAGCTGGTAGAACATTATCAAAGCTCATGACCTAGACTTATGGCTGTAATTCATGACTAAAGGATGAATATTAATGCAATCAATTATATTATTTTTTTAATTTACATTTATTCATATATATTTTTTTCTTTATTAACATTGTGGTCTTTGTGTTGATCAGTGTCAAAACATTTCTGATTATATCCATTTTATTTCATGTTTTTCACACAATAATACTGCTCCGGAAAAAATTGAGAGACCACTGCACCTTTTTCTTTCCTTTCCGAAAAAGTCGAAAAGGAAAGTTTTGAGTGAGGAACAGAAGGGTTGAAATTAACAGACCACAGCAAATTGAACGCTTCTGTTCCTCACTCAAAACTATCCTTTTCAACTTTTTTGGAAAGGAAAGAAAAAGGTGCAGTGGTCTCTTAACTTTTTCCGGAGCTGTATATGAAAACGTCTAAGGTTGTAAATCCTTTTGAGTCACTGTATGTACTGGCAGCACATGGACAGTGTTACATATCTTATGAATGACACCAATTTTTTGGGGGGTAAAACATGTGTAAATTTGCCTGAGATAAATGGTGCAGCCATAACCAGCAGACCTGGGGGTCAGGTTTGTCCATTCCTGTGGTTTTCCTAGTGTTGATAGCTGGCAAAGCATAAGGACGTACATGTCTGTGAAACTCAGAGAAAAACCTTGAGTATTAACATCCTAGGTTTTCTGTATAAGTATGTGATCATCATTTTTCTGTCTGATGTAGATTTTTTCTCAAAAGAGATTGCCTGCTGCAATTAACTGGTGAAAGCAATATCATTGCGTTCAGTTATAATTCCAGTATAAAGAACAATCTCTTTCGACAGAGTGGTGTATGAATTGTTTTTCAGAATTGATGCTGTTTTCCAGAATCTGGCTGGATTTCCATTAAAATGCAAATAGATGATAATCAAATTTGGCTTTTCTAAGTTTTTATACAAACGTTTCTCAGTTGCCTAAAGGCTATCAGTCAGAACTTGTTTTAAACAAAGTCAATACAGAATGGTAACAAATTCAGAAAGTTGAAACAACAATGTATGTTCATGGGGTGAAATTGAGCCAGAGCCACATTTGGTCAAAACTAACCAGTTGTTTAAACTTTTAGTTACAATCTGTGCAATAATCGCTGGCCAC
>JACXGI010004151.1:44214-56016 GCA_016801175.1 Esox masquinongy
AAAAAATCAGTACTTTGTAGAGCCACCTTTTGCAGCAAATTACAGCAGCAAATCTCTTGGGGCATGTTTCTATAAACTTGGCACGTCTAGCCACTGGAATTTTTGTCCATTCTTCAAGGCAAAACTGCTCAAGCTCCAAGTTGGATGGGTTCCACTGGTGTACAGCAATCTTTAAGTCATACAGCAATCTTTAAGCTGCCACCACCATGCTTCGCTCTGTGGATAGTGTTCTTGGGGAGATGAGAGGTGTTGGGTTTGCGCCAGATATAGCGTTTTCCTTGATGGCCAAAAAGCTCAATTTTAGCCTCATCTGACCAGAATACCTACTTCCATATGTTTGGGGAGTCTCCCACATGCCTTTTGGCAAACACCAAACGTATTTGCTTATTTTTTTCTTTGAGCAATAGCTTTTTGTTGGCCACTCTTCTGTAATCCCCAGCTCTGTGGAGTATACGACTTAAAGTGGAATACAGATATTCCAATCCCTGCTGTAGAGCTTTTGCAGCTCCTTCAGGGTTATCTTTGGTCTCTTTGTTGGCTCTCTGATTAATGCCCCCCTTGCCTGGTCTGTGAGTTTTAGTGGGTAGCCCACTCTTGGCCAGTTTCTTGTGGTGCCATAATCTTTCAATTTTTTAAGAATGAATTTATTGGTGCCCCTTGGGATGTTTAAAGATTCAGATATTTTATATAACCCAATCCTGACCTGTTTGGAGAGCTCCTTGGTCTTCATGGTGTTGCTTGCTTGGTGGTGCCCCATGCTTATGGTGTTGCAGGCTTTGGGGCCTTTCAGAACAGGTGTATATATACTGAGATCATGTGACAATTAGATTGCACACAGGTGGGCTTTATTTAACTAATTATGTGACTTCTGAAGATAATTGGTTGCACCAGATCTTTTTTAGGGGGTGAATACAGATGCACGCAGCACTTTTCTGTTTTTTTTTTTCACTTCACTAATGTTCAGTACATGAAATCCAAATAATTAATTATATTAATTTATAAATTAATTTAATTAATTTATTTATTTATTGTATTAATTTATTATATATACTTTTAAAATCCATTTAAATCACAGGTTTTAATGCAACAAAATAGAAAAAAAACCCAAGGGGGATGAATACTATTGCAAGTCACTGTATACGTTTTACTGCTGCTTTGGAAATCACTGGTTGAGACACGTGTTGGCAGGAAAAATCTCACCTCGCATAGCAAGTGATGTTTGACATGTAAATTCCAAATGAAGAGCTGAGTCTAAAAGCAACAAGGAAGTAGTAGGTGGTTCAAACTTGTTTTATGGATGAAGCATGCTACGATTAATTAACAATTTAATAATGTTGGAAAAAAATTAACAACACCAAAGACAATATGGTTTAGATCAGAATATACTGAATTAGTTAAAAGAGGCCGATAGACACTGGAAAACCACGGATGAACACGGGTGCAGCTGCCTTTCATTGATGAATGGAACTCAAGGACCAGAAAGGAAACAGTAATTCTGATGTGCCAAAGCTACTGCTAGGGTAGTTGTGAGACTGATTCCCAGTTCACCTGTCATTCCACATCCTCTGCCTCCAGAACACAGCGCACCTCCCGGTTTCCATGAACGCAGCTCACTCCCAGGTTCCCAGTCACCTGAATATTAATCACCTTTTCACCCACCTGGTTTTCATTAGTCATCCCCTATTTAGTTCAGTTTGATGCTCCTTTTTGTAATGAGAGGTAATGGGCATGAGAAACTTAACACAACACATATGTGCTGACTAACGCTGAACAACAAACAATAGATAAGATGTGGTGGCCATTACTGATAGGCCCCACACACCCTCTCCACACCTCCTGCTAGGAACTGTCCATATGACTGTCATAGATTCTGTCGATAGACCCATGGACCATAGGGGAGGTTGGAACATACCATACAAGCGTACCATGTAGGATAAACCTTTCTTATTGGAGGATAATAGACTGTGTAATGGTTGGCTACAATCATTGACCGCCTACTATGTGTATTGGCATAAAAGACTGTGTTAACTTTGTAATTATTGGAGAAGATGTAAGAACTATGGATGATCAACATCTAGGACTCATGCTAAATAAAGATACTCCCCTGACTACCGGTTGCATTAATTTTGTTCATGGATCAAAAATGGACAGTAAGGTATTGTTTTGTATTCGGACGACATACTAAGCCTTTCTCTAGAGTTCTCGTTGATTATTAGCTTTTCCTGTGTACCGATCAGTCTTCCTGCCTGTTTATTCTCAACCCTGTTTTGAGCCAACCTGATTTTGTAGCTATCCCTTTCTGCTCTGCTGTGTATCCACCATTGCCTGCCTGACTACTGCCTTTTGGATTTTGAATTAAACCTACACTCTGCGTAGAGAACCACTCCACCATCTGGGTCCATGTCGTATTCTTACAGTAGTAGTATTTATAAATGTCTTGCAGGCATCATTACAGATTCGGCACCAACAATCAGACTTCCGGTTTTTGCATTTTGCCTTCAAAATAAACATCCGAGGTAAAATGCTATACGTATGATATGAATGCCTTGTTTTTTGCAGCTTTGCATGGTGTACATGGTGAATACTTTCAAAGAAATTACTATGAAAATATAAAGTAAAAAAATTAGTATTTAAATGATACTTTACATAAGATAAAATATATTGTAAGGGGAAGCATATTGAGAAATGGCTAAGGTTCAAGTAAATTAATGTACAGAACATATCTAACATGTAGAAAGAAAGAAAAACAAAAAGCATTATTTTAATGATATCATTCTTGTTAATTTGATGCTCATTAGTTTTGGACAGGGATTGTGTTATAAATCCAACCATACTAGATTTTCCACCCCACCTCAAATTGTAATGCACAAAGGATACTTTTTAACCTTATAAAGCAAAAAACTATTCTACATGCCAAAGCAAATGTACAGGAAAAGCTCTGTGTCTAGATTCTGAATAAGATGGTTCACTGTGTAATTGCAAGTGTTGACAGGGTTGGGTAGATACCTTTTTAAATGTAATTTGTTACAGATACCTGCCTAAAACTGAAATCAGTAATGTAACTTTTAGGTTTACTCAAACTCAGGTAACATAATCTAATTACTACAGGTCATCTCTAGGCCGAGTGCTTGTGCTTGATAAATTCCAATAAAATGTTTCATCTTGAAGGCATGTTACAGCTATTTGTAGGCAAATAGTAGCCTACTCCCCTGCAAGTCCAATCTGAAATTGGAAAAAGATCAAATACCAGGTATAGCCTTTTATTGTTTTGAGATATATGCATCGGTAGTAGGATAATACTAAACCACATTTTCTATGGTTAGGCTATTTTTAACATAGGCATACTCTGTTTTTACCAGTCAAAACCCGAGATATATAAACAAGTGCTTCGGTCACTAATCTCACTTATCTGGTTACTTGCGGCCACCTATGAGCGCATGCTGATCACACACAGCTGAGACACACACCTTTTGGATGTGAATAATAATGTTTTTGAGAAAATAAAAAATCAAACATGCTTCGAGTCATAACTATTTAGTGAACTTATTCTTTATTGCCGGTTTCATGCAATTTGCAAAAGGGTTTTCTAATGATCAATTAGCCTTTTAGAATGATAAACTTGGAGTAGCAAACACAACGTGTCATGGTTGCTGATAATGGCCCTCTGTATGCCTATGTAGATATTCCACTGAAAATCAGCAGTTTCCACCTGCAATAGTCATTTATAACATTAACAATGTCTATACTGTATTTCTGATCAATTTAATGTTATTTTAATGGACAAAAAATGTCCTCCTTTTTGAAAAAATTATCTTTCAAAAAGGAGGACAATTCTAAGTGACCCCAAACTTTTGAACGGTAGTGTATGTTTATATATTTTTTTCTACAGTGAAGCAACATCAGTTATAGTGTTTTAGATAAAGTTATAAGCTGCTTTTGAATTTCAGAGAGGGAGGGTATATTTGGCCCATAACTTGCAAATAGGGGTTAAAGGTCTTTCTTACAGACCAATCTTCATTTTATCTTATCTCCTAGCAGGTATGGACCTCAAACATAATCAATCATCTGACCAATTATGCTAGACTTTAGTTCTGGGTTAACACAATGCAGCGGAAAATCATTATCATTAACTTAGTGCTTGTCATTTGAATTTTGGAGCAGTTTTTTGAATAAGTAAACTTTTTTGGCACAATGTCATAACCGTAAGAACATTACTTAACCTACAGAGCACAAGGTGTCAAACTCATTCCAAGGAGGGCCAAATGTCTCCAGGCTGTCACTCGACCCTTGTTCTTGATGGATTAGTAAAGGTCACTAATTAATGAGGAACTCTCCCCACCTGGTTGTCTAGGTATTAACTGAAAGGAACTAGCAGACACAAGGACCTCTCTGGAATGAGATTGACTGTTTTGCTATGCAGCCAAACACCCTTGTTAACATCCATTTCTTTATGAAAATACTGACACGTCTACACATATCAGCAATGTGAGGGGCTGCTCGGAATGTTTCATTAAATATAACTTTGAACAGTAGACTCTCTAACCACTACATAAGAAAAAATGATGAAATCCAAGCGAGAGCCAGCCAGAGGAGAAGTCTGTGAATAGGTGAGGATTGCAATATAATCACATTGTGTTCTGAAACATGAGAAATGTTTGAGAGTGCACTATAGCCTTAGCTATATGAAACATAATCCTTAAAAAGATCATGTTTGCCCCTGGGTGTATCAAAGACTCAACTGATAAACTTGTGAGGTGAGACCAAACCGGAAAATGGCCGGGTTAGACAAAGATTACTGAAATATTGTGTTGAGATCATATGATAACCTACATATGATACATCTTGAGTTGTATGGATTTATGAAGTCCGTATTTGTTCAGGATGAAGGGGGTTGTAAACAAGGATAAGAGTACATGATCATGTGTTTCAAATATCTGATTTCAGAATGCCCAGGAAGACTTGTCTAACCTATTCATACCTCAAGCTGTGATTTTTTTTTTCAATATTTAGCCTAAATACTGTAACATATGTTGGACATGAAAGTATCGTGTCATGTCCCTTGATACCTAATTATCTCTTTGGTCTCCATAGTGAGCCTGGAGGCTGGGCTACTGTTTGACTCATATGAGAACATCACGAGTAAGATACCTTTAGCAGCTTTAACTCTCAAAAGGCTGTTCATTCTGTTATTTGAGAAGGCAGGTTGCCTAAGGGTTCATCAGGTTTTCAAATTCAAATGTCCTTCATGTTTCGAGTGGACACAGGGGGAAAGTAATCTCTGAATTATAAAGTTTCAATGGGCTACTTTACATAATATGTAAAAAAAAAATTGACTTTTCTGACCTACAGTGTTTCATTATCATGGGATTGAATAATTAATGAGTAAATGTTAACTGTGTTTGGAACCATTAGCCCAGGGGTGCCCAAACCTTTGGGCTTGGTGGGCCAAAATATAATCCGACTGTTGGATCTTGGGCCAAACATACACATACTGCATAGTCTATATAGAAAGGTAAAGGGTAAAACAATTTGTTTTCTATCTTTAGAAAGGTTTGCAATGGCACTCGAAATTGAACTTAGATTCATCCTTTTTCCCTTGATCATCATTGAGTGTGCTTCTACAACTTGATTGGAGACCACCTGCAAAATTTTTTTGATTAAACACATTTTAACCAGAGTTTCTAGGCGTCCGTGTGCATGCAGAAGGTCTGTTTGACTATACTCCTGTATAGGATGCATAGATCTAAAATTGGCCTCACTTCCCCCATCTTTTTTCGGCACGAGAAAGTAAACGAAATGTAGCTGCTACAGCATCCTTCGCCTACAGCTCCGCTATTTTATTCTACATAGAGGCCCTCTTATCCGAGGATGCCATCTCCATTTCCGCTTCTCCCGAAAATGGGGGAGGCAGTCTAATCCAGCCAGCGTAACACAGTGCAACTGCCCCTCGCTCCTGTGCAGGGTGCAGAAAGAGCCTGTGTTCTTACATAGCCCACGCCGAACGATTTGAATGGAAATAGGCTGTTTTGTGAAAAAGTAAGGAGGACATTCCGTCTTTATTGAATTTCTCAACAACAAAAACAGACGCCCAATTCCCAGTCTGTGGATGGGGGGAACAGGATCCGCTGCTCTCTCTCCCTCTTCCAATCAGTCACACTGCCTCTTGACCACCTGCACCCAGGTCCACAGTGCCAAGTTCCCCCTCGGAGTTGGGATTGGAATTGTGACTGTAGCCACGACAGCCATACAGTATATGTATGGAGAACCGGCAGAAGAGGGAGCAGGAGTTGCCAGTTTCAGGAACTGACGCTACTATGGTCTTGGGAGCGAGAGTTTTTGGTTGAGAGCCTCCCTCTCCTCTTCCTTCCTGAGGCGGGCCACTGCCTCGGACACAGCCACTCCAAACAACCCCCTCCCATATACCACCTGTGGTCAGACGAAGGGAAGAGGGATCCTAGTCTGGTTTCAGCCCGCCGGATGAGTCCACCGAAAACGAAACGGAGTGAGATGGGACCAGTGGAACAAGCAGAAGAGGCCACAGAACCCTCGTCCTCATTTCCAACAGTAGGGGAAGGAAGTCCAACAGGGGTCCAGCAATGGGTCAGCGGAAGAGAAGGGACCCACGGGCCCTCATCCGCCTCCAGATTAAAGTTGTCCCCTTCCGCCTGATCCTCCATAGAAGCCTTGCAGTCCAAGCCCATAATGGAGACAGCGACGTCAGAGTGGGAAACGCTCAGGAAAAATTGTTAACACTGCTGCCTCACCTCCAAGTGGAGGAGGAAGCAGGTGGTGCAATCCAGGGCATCTCCGAGAGCCTCGCTGGCGTGGCGGGAACACAGACAAACCACACAGCGGTCATGGTTCTTGTAGTCCAGCGCCAGATGGTAGCAGCGGCAATGGGGGCCTTGAAAACAGTTGTTGGGGATGGAAATTGCCATGCTCATTCTTTTCTCAGAGCAGATGATCTTCTAAACCAGAGTCGGCTGAAGTAAAAGGCAATACGAATGTTGGGGTTGTGCTCTTAATATATTCTCTGCTGCACTGTCATTGGCTGAAGCTGAGTCCGTACATATCAAATTTCTCAGGCTGAGCAGCAAGGTGCAGCTGGGATAAACCAATAGCAGCAGAGGATAAACCAAGTGCAGCTGGGATAAACCAATAGCAGCAGAGCACAAAATAGAACAACAGGATTTCTATCATTTTTCTTTCAAAGTTGATATAGCAATATGTTACGTTGTACCTTAAAAATCATTGTAATTAATAATAATAAATACATTCATATTCAGTAGATTATTTAAGTGGTCCAATGATAGCCTTTATCCTTGTTTTCTCCACACTTTGCTTCTCTGTGAAAGTGCATTTCACCCAGAGGTGATAACTTCACTCCTTTGTTAGGAATGGAGTAAACATGGTAAACATCTTTTTAGCATTTCTCAAAACCCATTCAACAGCAAGATGACAGGGGAGGGACCTCTGACCATCTTATTCAATGGGTTTTGAGAGGAAGGCATGTGTGTTTGCAACCAATTAAGGAAATGTTACTAAAATTCTCCCAAGGACAGTGAAAGAAAGCATTTGATACATTTTGACAGTTTGCACACTGCCTTAGTTAGGCACTTACTAGTCAAACTACAACAACATCCATAGTCTGTCCAGAAACAACTCTTAATTCCACCACCACACATTGTACAGTTGTGCTCATAAGTTTGCATACCCTGGCAGAAATTTTAAATGTTGGCATTGATTTAGAAAATATGACTGATCATGCAAAAAAAACTGTTTTTTATTTAAGGATAGTGATCATATGAAGCCATTTATTATCACATAGTTGTTTGGCTCTTTTTTAAATCATAATGATAACAGAAGCCACCCAAATGGCACTGATCAAAAGCTTATGTACCCTTGAATGTTTGGCCTTGTTACAGACACACAAGGTGACACACACAGGTGGAAACAGCAATTAAAGGTGAATTTCCCACACCTGTGGCTTTTTAAATTGCAATTAGTGTCTGTGTATAAAGGTCAAGGTCAGGTAGACCAAGAAAGATTTCAGCCAAAACTGCCAGAAGAATTGTTCGGGATACAAAGAAAAACCCACTGGTAACCTCAGGAGAAATACGGGCTGCTCTGGAAAAAGACGGTGTGGTTGTTTCAAGGAGCACAATACGACGATACTTGAACAAAAATGAGCTGCATGGCCGAGTTGCCAGAAAGGATTAGGGTTACTGCGCCAATGCCACAGATTAGCTCAGTTACAATGTGCCCGACAACACCTTGACACGTCTCACAGCTTCTGGCACACTCATTTGGAGTGACGAGACCAAAATAGAGCTTTATGGTCACAACCATAAGCGCTATGTTTGGAGAGGGGTCAACAAGGCCTATGACAGAATACCATTCCCCACTGTGAAGCATGGTGGTGGCTCACTGATGTTTTGGGGGGGGTGAGCTCTAAAGGCACAGGGAATCTTGTGAAAATTGATGACAAGATGAATGCAGCATGTTATCAGAAAATACTGGCAGACAATTTGCATTCTTCAGCACGAAAGCTGTGCATGGGACGCTCTTGGACTTTCCAGCACGACAATGACCCTAAGCACAAGGCCAAGTAGACCCTCTAGTGGTTACAGCAGAAATAGGTGAAGGTTCTGGAGTGGCCATCACAGTCCCCTGACCTCAATATCATCGAGCCACTCTGGGGAGATCTCAAACGTGCGGTTCATGCAAGACGACCAAAGACTTTGGATGACCTGGAGCCATGTTGCCAAGACGAATGGGCAGCTATACCACCTGCAAGAATTTGAGGCCTCATAGACAACTATTACAAAAGACTGCACACTGTCATTGATGTTAAAGGGGCAATACACAGTATAAAAAACTAAGGGTATGCAGACTTTTGAACAGGGGTCAGTTCATTTTTTTCCTTGTTGCCATGTTTTGTTTTATGATTGTGCCATTCTGTTATAACTTACAGTTGAATGTGAATCCCATAAGAAATAAAAGACATGTGTTTTACCTGCTCACACATGTTTTCTTTACAAATGGTACATATATTACCAATTCTCCATGGGTATGCAAAATTTTGAGGACAACTGTATATAAATTGTATAGAAAAATTTATAAAAATAAATAAATAAATATATATAAAAATCTAATATAAGTTCAGTGTTTTCAATTTTACACTTATTAACAATTTGAAGATGCAGCATGGGTCGAACTATTTGTTTAACTGCTCATTTAATGCAATGGCATTTACAGTGTTTGCTAAGTTTGTGCCATTGCCATAGCTGTTTAGGCAAAATTTCTCAACCCTTGAGGTATATTTTCCCCATATTAATTTTTTTTGTAGGCACCGATATTGAAGCTGAAACGTTTAATAATAACCATGCTGTTTTGTATGTGGGACAATATTTCTTGGTGCCATTTGCTAACTTGAAGCAGACGTCTTCACTAGTAGTTGCAGTTTTAACTCAAACTAACATTGAAAAACCAAGTTTTTAAAGAAAATTAGTCCAATTTATTAAGTAATCTACAAAAATGCCTATAGCACCTCCAAGAAAAACAATTACGGACGTACGATGCATGCCCGTTGCCTCGCATGAAGCGCATATCATTCACCTTTTTTGCAGCTGAAAATTGCGTAAGTTGGCGATTTGGATATTGCACATGTCAATATCGCAATTTCGATGATATTTTGATTAATTGTGCAGCCCTATATCAAATCAGAAGTATTTTATAAAGCCCTTTTTACATCTGCTGTTGTCACAAACTGCTTTTACAGATAACCAGCCTGAAACCCCAAAGAGCAAGCAATAACAGTTAATGCACTGTGGTTAGGAAAAAAAACCCCAGTAGGATCCAAAATTAGGAAGAAACCTAGAGAGGAACCATACTCTAAGGGGAGGCCAGTCCTCTTCTGTCTGTGCAGGGTACAGATTATAAGAGTACATGACCATTTAGCCCACGTCAATGTTTTTTCGCATGATCAGAAGATAAGTATGTCAATAAATGCAAGTGGGCTGTGTATTTAGATGTTCATTTGCTGTTAACTGTAGTTGACCAAAGAATAAATTCTCCCTACTTACATATTGGCACTACTATTGTAGAACCATTATTTACTCCTCCAGATGGCATAATGGTTTCTGTTTAGATTTAAATGTGGCAAGTTTTTACTCTGTCACACCTTCATCAGACTTGATCAAGGAGACATATTCTATCTTTAAACCTTCTATATTAGCATACTGTAATTTCAACTTCTAAATGCCCACACAAAACCTCTTCACACAGACACACACCTGCAATTAAACAAAAATATAATGGATAGTGCCGACCACAGCACCGCAAACCATAGTAGGCACCGGACCTCAAAACTCGGGACAGATATATTATGCTGCAAATCGGTGGTAAGCCAGAATCAAGGGGGAACGTAAGTCCCCCTAAATAAGCCTGTACCTTAATTCCATCGGCCAACACAAGCCTGCAGGTCAGTGTTCCTCACTAATATATATTTCAACACATTCTTGTCTTCTTTGTTCATTATCTTCCTTCATTACACAGTGCTTGTGTGTGTGTGTGTGTGTGTGTGTGTGTGCGCGCTTACTTAGCACATGGAGTTCTGTGCAACCCTCCAAGGATATGCCTCCCCAGACCATCACTGATCCTTGACCTAACCGGTCATGCTGGATGATGTAGCGGGCAGTATAACGTTCACCACGGCATCTCCATACTCTTTCACGTCTGTCACGTGCTCAGTGTGAACATGCTCTCATCTGTGAAGAGAACGGGGCACAAATGGCGGACCTGCTAATTCTGGTGTTCTCTGGCGAATGCCAATCGAGCTGCACGGTGGTGGGCTGTGAGCACAGATGCCACTAGTGGACGTTATGCCCTTATGCCACCCTCCTGGAGTCTGTTTCTGACAGTTTGGTCAACAAGTAGCCCGCTGGAGGTCATTTTGTAGGGCTCTGGCAGTGCTCCTGTTCTTCCCGCACAAAGTAGCAGATACCGATCCTGCTGCTGGGTTAATGCCCTTAACATTCGCTTCTCTAAAGATCTGGAACACCAAGTGTGGGCCATCAGCCCCACCCTCCTGAGCTCACCTGGAGAGGTGTGAAACTCTGAGCAAACTGGAGTGTAACTAAATGCATGATATTGTGGACATTTATCTGTAGTGTTTGGATTTCCCCTGTTCCGCATAAAGGGCAGAATAGGCTGATATGCTTTATTGTACTGTACGGGTTATGGATCAAACTTCTCAAGAACATTGTAGAAATGATTGTCCTTGTTGCATGTCTGACAACAACTGGCAGCAATGCCCCGTCCATTCGATAATTTTGCATTGATTAATTGGGACAGTTCCTGTCCTTTGTCTTCATTGTGTTTGCCAAGGTAAAGTTGATGCTTGGAGAAAAGAGTTCCAGTGATGGGATTTGGCAGTTGGATATACGTTTTGCTAAAAAACAAATACAGTGGATATAAAAAGTCTACACACCCCTGTGAAAATGCCTGGTCTGATGAAACCAAGGTTGAACTTTTTGGCCATAATTCCAAAAGGTATATTTGGCGCAAAACAACACTGCACATCACCCAAAGAACACCATACGCACAGTGAAGCATGGTGGTGGCAGCATCATGCTTTGGGGCTGTTTTTCTTCAGCTGGAACCGGGGCCTTAGTCAGGGTGGAGGGAATTATGAACAGTTCCAAATACCAGGCAATTTTGGCACAAAACCTTCAGGCGTCCGTTAGAAAGCTGAAGATGAAGAGGAAGTTCACCTTTCAGCACGACAACGACCCAAAGCAC
>JACXGI010004152.1:0-49685 GCA_016801175.1 Esox masquinongy
AACTAAACATGGAGAAGCTGCGTTTAGCACTTATGCTGTACACAACTGGAATAAACTACCAGAAGATCTTAGACGTGCCCCAAACGTATCCATTTTTAAATCCAGGTTAAAAACACTACTCTTTTCACGTGCCTACGACTGAGCACTTAAACTTAACCACACTGTTTAGCCTTATAGCTTCCTATGTTTTTATCCCATTGTAATCTTTTTTTTTAATCTTTATATGTTTTCTTATTGTATTTCTATTATTATGATGTTTTCATTTGTTTTGATGTTTTAATTTGAGTATTTGTTTTTATGTTATTGTATTTTTATATATTTTTTATTTTATTTTTCTTTGTAAAGCACATTGAATTGCTTCGATGTATGAATTGTGCTATATAAATAAACTTGCTTACTTGCTTGCTGATATCTCTCCACCATCAGACTCGCTATCACTTATTTCCATTAGTAACTCTAATGCCATTTTACCATCCATAAATCTCTGTCTCTTATCCATTGTAAATAGCTATTAGGAATGACCTCAGATCACTCACTCTAACTGTTAGACCACATATATATATTTATTTTTGCGCGGTTTATGATTATACATAATAATTGAATGCCGTTGCCTAGTTAATTAGAATGTTTAAGCATAAACTGTGAAAATCTAAGTTTTTTTTAATATATGGGTAAAATTTACCCCATGGGTAAATTTAGGTATAAATGCCCATATTTTTAATCTGGATTATTCTTGACTATATTTAACAATAGGGAGTGCAACATAACACAGTTTTAGGAAAAGTCAAAGGCTGGAGGACTTCAATATTTTATTAAAACATAGTTATGTACAATTGAAAAACGGCTACTGTTAAAATGTACCCTGTGGCGGTTCTAGTGTTAAATATAATTGTTTCTATTTTTTGTTTTTCTGTTATAGGGCTTAAAGGGCTTCCACTGGTTCATGGTGCTGAACATTCTGAAGCTCAGTCTGTATGATCTCAGAATTGTAACATCTCAATGTATTTTATGTGATGTGTGCAAATTCGTACTTCTCTGATCAACTTTAATATGTAAATGTCCAGGTAGAATGCTGTCACCCTTTATTTACGTGGCCCCAAATCGATGATGGCAGATGGTTTTAATGTCGGCTATCAAAAGACTGCATTTGAAACTTTAGTTAAACCTTGTGATACTTCCTAAGCGCTCCACACCATTTACCCGTTCCTTAGAGCAGAAAGTGTGTGGTCCTGCTTGCTAAAGTTCCAGTTAGGGTTATGTTTAGAAGAAAGTTTTAGAATTAGGGCCCAATGTGGGGCTGGTTACAGGTTAGGGTCAGGGCTAGTTAGGTTTGGTACATAATTAAAGCTGTTGTTGACAGTAAACAGCTACAACCCATGTATAAACCATTTACTTTGGGTAATCTAACTGAAGTGCTGCAGCCCCTACCATGAATAACATACAATAAAGTAGCAGAATTTCAATAACATGACATTACTTGCATTATTGGTTGGTTGAATTTAGAAAACATGGGAAAACATGAAAGGAAATAACAAAGTATCTCATTTGTGTAAGTAGTGTGGAGAGAATCAAACAAAATGAAATTATGACATAAAATGTTAATTGCAATAGTCATTTGTTTATTAAAAGTGGTAAAATAACTTCATACATTTGGCCTTCTGCAGGGGGATTTTGTCATTAAAAATTCTTAACATACCATAAAATACATATTTAACATCCCATACTTTTTCATTAAAACTAAAAATAATAATGAAAGATATATTTCAATCACATTTTTGGTACAACCTCCCCATGATTTGTATGAGAAATAAACCAATGAAGAGTACATGATTTTCAAACGTCCCCATCCTCAAAAAACACAGAACAAAATGTTTTAAAACTCTATAGTTTTAACCAACCTATAGTTGGTTAAAACAGTTTTAACTTATAACATTATAATCTACAGTAGACCTACAACACAAAATGTCCACCTTTTGGTTAAATGGTAAATTGAAAAGAAACACATCCAGATCCAAAAGCATGTATAAAAATGCCTTGAATTTATAAAATAAACCCTCAACACATGATTACTATAAGAGAAAAATTAATAAAAAAGGAATATTAATTTAATAGCGTAACAATTTTGTAAATATCAGTGTAATAAAGGACAATGAAATAAACAAGAGTAACTATACATCTAAAATGTAATATAATGTGCTACATTGATTTGATTTAATTAAATTCAAATAAAAAAGAGTAAAGGTACAGGAACAAACTAATGGAAACTTTGGTAAACAGCAACAACCAGAGTTTAACGTATAAGATTTTACCTCAGGATGTGATGGCTGGACCAGAAAACAGTACAATGTGCCACTGTTTATCTGCATTTTAAATATGCTTTAAATGTTTAAGTTGAGAAGAAAATTTAATCAGATTAATTTATCCCATGAGTTGAAAACAGTGGAAGGGGGCAACTTTCATAACCAGCTGGCATTTTACTAACCGGTTTGAACTACACAGTCCCAGACTTTCTGGTCGTTATTCTCTCTGTCTATAAGAGTCAGGTTCATGTTCTTGGCATCTGAAATACATTTCAAATACACCTGAAATGTAGGTAGAAAGTTTGGGATGTAGTCACCATCATACTGCCCGCTCTGAAACATGAAATAAAAGAATATGTTAGCCCAATATAGACAGCCTCAGATTTAAACAAATACTAAAATTGGCCATTTCTTAAAAAATCCTTTTGTAACTTAGCGATATTAAAAACATGTATATAAAACAATTTGCACAGACAAGCAATACCAATAAATATTCTATAAGCTAAATCACTAAAAATATAAGTATGTAGGGTTGTGTCTGTGATGTCCATGCTTACTTTTAGATATATGTCATAGTCCACTAGCTCACAACGGAGACCATATTTTCTTCCAGTAATCAAAGTGCATTCAGAACTGGTTTGAATGACAGTACTCCCCTTCTGTTGATGTTCCACCTTCAAGGAAAATATAGGTGCATGAGTTTGGGGCAATCGAAGATTCGTCCTGAAACTTTAAAATGCCTTGGCAAAAATACTAAACTCCTGAGTAATTATTTTATACATAACACTGAATTACAAATTAGTTTATTCACATTTTTGATTTTTATTTAAAAACTCTGAACCCAAACTTAATTAATATGAGGTGACATTGGTTTTATGTTGGGTAATACCTGTAAGAAAAACAGTCAATATGTTGCTTTCACAGGTATTCAACATGAACATACATTTTTGGTAGAGCCACCTCTTGCTGCAATAACAATTTTAAGTATTTTGTTGTAAATATGTATTAGCTGTATGCACTGTGTCGAAAGTGTTTTTGGCCATTCTTCTTGGCAGATTTGCTCCAGGTTGTTCAAGTTGTTTCAACATGTGGACAACCAAAGGGTGCCACAGATCATCAGTGGGATTGAGTTCAAGATTTTAACTGGGCCGCTGTAGGACATTCACCTTTTTGTACTTGAGACGCTTCACAAGCTTTGGGCTTGTGCTTGGAATCATTGTAAAGCAGAAAAAAACATTAGTTTTATTAGCGGTAGCATTTTATTTGGCAGGATGGAAATAAATAGGTTATTTTCAGGTATCTAGATAAGGTTATTTTCATGAAATAACAGAAACAGAGAGGAAACAACTGGTTAACAACATCGTAACGACACATCAATAGTAAGCATGTTTCTGGAGAAAATAGTAGGCAACTGCTAGGAAAGTTGTAGGGAAAAAGCTTTGTAACTGAGACAGCAGCACTAGGTAAGGGCATGCTAGTTACCCATTTATCATTTGTTATGCTGAAAAAAAAATGAAACTTTAAGGAAAGTTCCACAAAACAATAAAAAATGAAGACTGCTACAAACACATCAGAATGTGGCTATTGCCCATCAACAGTTGATATATTGCACTCCTGTACTTAATTATTTTCCTGACATTACTGTTATTTCAGCACAACTCAATTGTTAAATTCCCCTGTATTTACAATTCTACACTGTGTAGTTTTACTGCAAGGCTGTTTTTCCACAAACGTCCATATTGTTGATGCTAATAATGGTCAGAATTTTACAGTTATGCCTCTCTAACTATCCCCTTTACTTACCTGTTAGCTCCATAGTACTTTGCGTAGTTCCAATTCAAATGGCTGTCCTCCTATTACTATGCAATTTACCAGTGTTAACCTTCTTCTTTCCACTTCAGTTTCAACTTCCCTCTTTCAGTGTAGTTGCAGTGTAACGGGTGGAGTTTGCCCCTGTAAACTAAAATAAATGCTCTTCCCTCCTAATACCTTCCAATTTACCAGTTGTTTCTTTATAATTTCAACACTGTTTCCATTTTACTTTCTGCATAGTTGGAGTGTAACAGCAAGGCATTGCCCCTGCAAACTAAAGCACAGAGCTTCCCTACTATTACCTAGCTATTTACCAGTTGTTTCTTTATAATTTCAACACAGTTTCCATTTTAATTTCTGTAAAGTTTCAGTGTAACAGACATACATTGTCCCAACAAACTAAAGCGAAGATCACCCCTCCTATTACCTTGCTATTTACCAGTTGTTTCCTTGTAATTTCAACACTGTTTTCATTTTACTTTCTGTGTGGTTGCAGTGTAATGGCCAGGCATTGTCCCTGCAAACACAAGCAAAGTTCTTCCCTCCTATATCCAATTTTAAATACTATTGATGTGTAGTTACCATGTTGTTACCCAGTTGTTTCGTCTTTGTTTCTATGTTTTATCCTGGAAATAACCTAGTTATTACCTCGTTAATTATATCCTGCCAAAGAAAGTGCTACCGCTAAAAGAGCTGTTTTTCTACTGAACAATGATTCCAAGCACAAGCACAAAGAAACATTGAAGCATCTAATTTTTTTGTTTTTTGGGGAGGGTGGGGGGGTCACAAGATAAAAACTGGACACTGACACAAGTTTTGTCATTGTTTACCAAAACATATTCAAGTTACAGATAAATATAGAATGAGCTTAAAGTGTGGTCTCTCAGCCTTAATTTGAGGTGTGATGGAATTTGAGGTGAAGACCAGAATATTGTTTTAATATTTTTACTACTTTATTAAGTTGGCAGTTTTGTGTTTTTGTATTCTATTGTCTTTTATATTCATTTATATATAGGTATTTTTTGTATGCTGTGAAATGTTTACAAGTCACAATGAAGGAATAAGGGGTGGGTCTTAAATGGCTGAGGAATGTATGTTTTGTTATTATAAGGTAATGAGAAGGGGGTTGCAAATGAGAGGGTACTATAAAACTTGGTAGCAGGACTGGGGTACATTGATTTTGCTCGATTTCCAACCACGTGTATGTGGTTGTATTTTCATGATAATCCCATGCATGTAAAAATAAAAAAAACACGATAGAACTTCTTGACCACGATAAAAAAAACTGTGACTCAAGACCATTATTTTGCGTTTACATTTGGCGCAAGGAATAGCGGTGGTTAAATTTGGCCAACTCTGAGTCTCTTCTCTGGGATAGCATGCAACAAAACTTTGTCGGCAGCGTCTCCCTATGAGGCGTGGATAAATTCCCATCTAACAGAAAATAGGTGTAGACCCTTTCTGAGGATCGGACTCATTAACCCAGGAATTGTGTGCCACTCCACGACCTGTGTTTAATGTTTTCTGGTGAGTCTTAAGTTTCATTGTTGGTTTCTGGCAGATTCTGTGTGAGTGTCAATTTTGTTGAAAATCTCCATGGAGTGTTTTGGGTTTCTGTATGATTCCCGTGCTATGTATTGGGTTTCTGTGTGATTGCGTAAATGTTATTCTTCATTGCGACTTGTTGATTTTGTTTTGTTGATTTCTTTTTGTTGCTTCTTTTGTTTATTTCTTTGTTGGTTCTTGTTTGGTTGGTATGTCTTCCATGTGATACTGATACCCTCGTAAAAAAAAGATGGTGATTGGCAGTGATAAAAAACAAAAAATAGCGTAAATGTTACACTGCGGTATTGCTAGATAAAAAAAAGAACAGATTTTGAGATATTTGTGATGTAGATACATAATAAAAAAAGAACGAATTGTAAGATGCATTTTTATTGAAAAAAAAAAAGTTTACCTCGTGGGGGTGGAGGAGGCCGTGGCCTACCTCGTGTGGAGATAATTACCTTCGTGGAGGTATTGTAGTGCATTTGTTAAAGAGAAGCAATTGTTGTTGTATTGATATTAGACCAATTGAACTTTCTTTTCGAATGTATTGTGGATTTTGTGATTTATGATTAACGTATAATATTTATTATTGTCAATTTATACAACGAAGTGGGGAATTTTAAGAAAGTATATTAGTCATTGTAAGGCAGTTATAACACACTTGAGAAGGATGTAGGTACTTGAGAAGGATGGTTTTGACTAAAAGTAAAATGCGGGATGTGCAAGCTCCCCTTACAGGTCTAAATAAGACAATGTTTGATAAATGGGGAATTTAGGCGGTTACTGATTGCACTTTGTGGATTAAATGGACTGATGGACTTTGGCCTAGAAATGGCACTCTGAGTTCCAGAATCCTTTACCAATGTCGTTTGATTTTGGAAGAGAGGGAACTGAAATGTATAAAGAAAGTGAAGGTTAATTGGCACAATTTCTGCCAATGGGAAAGGCAGGCGGAAGAAAATGATGAGAAAAACCAAAGCAGTACTAGTAGAAATGGCGCTGAAATTATGTTGAAAAATGTGGAAAGTGAAAAAGGCTAAACTATGGAATGCGTTCCAAAGAAATAACCAATGAGACAAAGGGAAGAAAGACTGTATCCTGTGATACCGCCACCCTACTCAAATCAGCTCCCACCGTTGGAACAGTTACAGCCACCTGGTGAAGAAGGGGGGCTCGAAATAGTAGCGGTGGGGGGATATGAGTCTCCTAAAGAAGGAAGTGGTGATGATTTAAATGATACAACAGATGTTTGGAAGGAAGCAGCAAGAATACAAGTGAGAATGGAATTACGAAAGAAAAGGAAGACTACTGAGAGGTTTGCAGCTGAGCAGTTGCCAATGATCCATTTCCCTAATCCAAACAGAAAGCGTGATGGTCCAGAGACTGTTCACCACCGCTGGTATTTGGATGAATTAAAACAAATAACTGAAGAATTACCTCTTATAAAAGGCAATTGTGACAAGTGGATAAATGAAGTGAATGCACTCATTGCTATGTATGACCCTACACTCCAGGATCGTTTTGAGGAGATGCTGAAGTTTGACTGGACAATGTAAGAGGTGATTGGGATGATATAAGATCCATTACAGAGCGAGCGGCCCAATGGGCTGACCTATGTCAATCAAATCAATCAATCAAATTTATTTATAAAGCCCTTTTTACATCAGCAGTTGTCACAAAGTGATTTTACAAAACACCCGGCCTTAAACCCCAAGGAGCAAACAACATTAGTGTTGAATTTCAGTGGCTAGGAAAAACTCCCTAAGAAGGCCAAAATTTAGGAAGAAACCTAGAGAGGACCCAGGCTCAGAGGGGTGACCAGTCCTCTTCTGGCTGTGCCGGGTAAACATATTAAGAGTACAATTGTAATAATTAATAAATGCATGTGGGCTGAGTCCAGAGTCTATTTAAACTTAGTCCAGGTCGGAAGCATGATCAGATGGACAAGGAAAGGGACAACACGGGAGAGGGGGAGGTGTCAGCACCGTGGTAGCGGAAATCGTCAGGTATCGTCTTGATCTGCAACACAACCAGGAGGACTTTGGACAGGGACAGCAAAGCGTCTTTCAAAACAGGTACTCCACAGGTGTGGGCCAGGACCTCATGTCCTCCTAAGTTCAAAATGGGAGGAGACTGGGAAAATTCAGAAAATGCATTCTTCATATCAACAAGGATTTATAGTGGAGAAGCAGAACTTAGTGGAGAAGGAGAACTGACCCTAATCCCCCAGCACAATAATATAGCAGCGTAAGACCTAGGGACTGAGACGGGGGGGTCTGGCGACACTGTGGCCCTATCTGGGGGAGGCCCCAGACAGGGCCCAAATGTAACAGACTGCGCCTTGCTTTTCCACAACGAACAGATTGGGATGCTATTCGGAACACTACTCTGATGCCCGGTGAGGCGTGTGCTGACTACATCGCCAGATTATCGGAATTCTTCAAGAAACACTCAGGTATGCAGCAAGGAAACGAAGCATACCACTTGCTCCTGGGTCATGCCGTGGTAACTGGATTACGGCCTGAAATTAACAGTAACAATTGTATAGCATGGGCTTCTAGTTCCCTGCAAGATCTTAAATTGTATATTGAACATGCAGAAAGACAGGAAGAAGAAAAGAAGAATAACAAAGCATTTCAACTACAGTCCACACTACTGATGTACTATTCTGGAGGAAGAGGACAGAACCAAGGACCTGGAAGAGGAAATGGTCAAGGAGGTTGTCGGGGAGCTGGTAGAGGAAGGGACCATGGTCAGCAGTGGAACCAACGTAACTACTCTACCTATAAGTGTTACACGTGTGGGAGGATGGGATATAACTCCCAAAATTGTCCAAATGGAGACCAGTGTGATGAAGGGAACTGGAAGGGACCGCCTAAATTAGTTACCGTCAGCGACCCCCAGTGGCCAAAGATGAGATGACAATTGACATGTTGTGGAGACAGCTGAGTCCTGGCCATGCCCCTCTCCCTGCCCTTATCATTTTGGAGAGTGTAAATGGTGTAAACTTTCAGGAAACGGTCGAACTGTCCACTATCATTATATTGACCCTGTAAACATGTGCAGGCTGTGCACGTGCCGACTGTCCCTTACGTGCTAACATACCAAGTGAGACATTGACTTTGCAAATGTTACAGATCTCTAGGAATCCTATTGAGGCTCCATGTGAATGGACATTGTTTATGCTTCCTGGATGATACAGGGGCAACCGTCACTGTCATCCATCGCCGGGATTTACATCTCACCCCCTCAGCGCGTTACTGTTCAAACCATTGTCGCATCAGGATTACCAGTGTTTGAACCATTGACAGATCCTCTTTTAGTTCAATGGGGGGTTTTGAAGTGTATAATCAGTTCTTATATTCTGAGAAATGTCCAATTAACATCATGGGTAGAGATCTTTTAGCCCTGTCAGGTTTTGATCTGACTTGTTCCACATCTTTTTTCCACATCAACTCCCCCACGTTACTGCTCATGATTTGGTGGAGAGTGCACGTTTGCCTTCACACCTCTCTGTTCAAGCAGCTGAGCTGTTTGCGCTTACCAGAGCCTGTATCTTGGCTACTGGAGCTATGGTTAATATCTATACAGATTCTCGCTGTGCGTTTGGTGTAGCACATGATTTTGGAACTCTGTGGAAACACCGTGGATTCCTTACATCGACTGGTAAACCGATCCACCACTCTGCTCTAGTGTCTTCGTTACTTGATTCTATCCTTCTTCCTATATCAATCTCTGTTATGAAGTGTCAGGCACATACCTCTAACCCTGATTCTGTCTCCCTAGGCAATATGGCTGCTGATCTTGCTGCTAAACGTGCTGCACACTCCTCTGTCACCCCTCTTTTGCAGATGCCTCTAGTGCTCGGTCCAAAACCTTTTCTCCATTAATGATTTTGTTGCTTTACAGGCTACTGCTGATGCACGTGAATTAAAGGCCTGGCAGTGGCACTGTGTGTGCGATGCCTCTGGTGTGTGGCTGGCTGAGGGCTCTCGCCCGGCCCTACCGTGGTCCTGTTTCCCATTCCTTGCTAGGTTGACACATGGCCAAGATCATGTCTCAAAGGTAGGGATGGTTGACATTGTTAATAAATATTGGTATACTGTAGGATTTACTGTTTTTGCTGAGACTTTTTGTAAAAAGTGTCACATTTGTGCTGCTTACAATGTTGGAAAAGGTGTGTCTTTGGCTATGGGAGCGCGGCCCTCACCAGATGCCCCTTTTGAATATCTAATGATGGACTTCATTGAGTTGACTCCCTGTGAAGGTAAGAAATACTGCCTGGTAATCATTGACATGTTTTCTAAATGGGTAGAAGCTTTCCCTTGCAGGCACAGCACCACGGACGTGGTAGCAAAAGCGATGATCAGAGAAATAATCCCAAGGTGGGGAATTCTCACACGATTGACATCAGACAATGGTACACACTGTGTCAACAAGGTAATAACCTCAATGTCAGAAGCCCTACAAATCGATTTAAGGACACACTGTACTTACCACCCTCAGTCAGGAGGGGCAGTAGAGTGTGCTAATGGCACATTGAAAATGGCAAAACTACAGGCCGAGACAGGGTTGACTTGGATAAAGGTGTTATCATTGGCTTCATTCAACCACGGGCCTTTCCCCTCCTGAAGTTGTCACTGGACGACCCGAGAATGACTAACCCACTTTTCCCTCAGAACAGGTTGACTCTCCAGGGAATGGGTGATGAAATGACTGAATACTGTAAAAGTCTTAATAATGTTCTGAATGTTCTGTTCCCAAGAGTCAAAGCCACTCTACCATCACTCCAACGTGCAGGCAACCACAGGATTGAGCCGGGTGACTTCATGGTGGTGAAGGATTTAAGTAGAAAGTGCTGGAAAGACCCAAGATGGAAAGGACCATGTTGAGTGCTCCTGACAACTCCAACTACAGTAAAAGTGGCAGAAAGGGATACATGGATTCATGCCAGCCACTGTCGCATAGTTCCAGAACCTGAATGAATCTGATTGTCCACAGCAGGGATGCAAATAATCCCAGCTCATATTTGCAGTTTTCTAATGACAGCCACCTGGACCGACGGTGGGCAAGGACTAATAATTGTTTGAAGAGTGAAGAGGAAGAGACACTGATCATATTTTACTTGATTACAGACCAAATGAGAAGTCTATATTTGCTGGCAAATTTTGGTGGTCTTTTGTAATTTTATTGCATCCAAACACACTAATGACTTATGTATGTTCAGCCCTTCCTCATTCTGTAGAATCCCCATGGCATCTCACACCTGTTCCAGTAACACATGATGCTCTTGTTTGTGTCCTGGTCATCATGTCATTCTTCGATTGACTGAATAGTATGTCAGGATTTACATGACCGAGTTCGCAGTAACATTTTCCTGGACGAGGGGGATCTGTTTAAGTAGCGAGCGGTTTTGGTCCATTTGGATTGGTGATCGTTTTTTTTGTAGAATGCTTTAATTTTCTGTATTAGTTTGTGTTCATTTCTTGTTAGAAGTTTTTGAGTTTGTGTAACTGGAGGTGTTTTGTTTTGTTTTTTGAACCGTAGGAATGTTCCAAAATTTGTTGGGTTATCATGTCTTATGATAAAAGGAGGGAATGTGATAGAATTTTGGAGGTGAAGACCAGAATATTGTTTTAATATTATTACTACTTTATTAAATTGGCAGTTTTGTGTTTTTGTATTCTATTGTCTTTTATTTTCATTAATATACGGGTATTTTTAGTATCCTGTGAAATGTTTACAAGTTACAATGAAGGAATAAGGGGTGGGTCTTAAGTGGCTGAGGAATGTATGTTTTGTTATTATAAGGTAATGAGTAGGGGGTTGCAAAGGAGAGGGTACTACAAAACTTGGTAGTAGGGCTAAGGTAATTTTTACAGTTTTTCTCGATTTCCAAACACGTGTATGTAGTTGTATTTTCATGATAATACCATGCATGTAAAAATAAAAAATAAAGATAGAACTTGTGACTCAAGACCAGTAATTTGCGTTTACAGAGGGTATTCACATCCAAATTGGAGGAAGGATTTGTGAATTAAAGCTCTTCAATATGAAGCCCACTCTTTTTATAACTATACAAATGACACAGAGAACTTTGCCAACTGCTACCTAGTTTTATAATGAGGCTTAAAGAACCACTCAGAACATCTGGAAAACATTGACATCTGATTTCCCCTGAAGAGAAATTCACATCACTACTTGCACTAAAGCCACACAGAACAAGAGGATAGACCTGAGCAGCCTATTTTAGTGGTTCATTTTTTAGTCAGGGAAGGACCTTAAGTGGAGCATTTGTGGAAGTCTAGTAGAAAAATGCTGTTTTAAAATTATTATAATAGTTTTATTTATGCCAAGTGTACAAATCCCCTAATAACGTGAGGCCTTAGGCAGTTGCCTCATTTGCCTGATTATAATTCCAGCCCAGGCTGCAGAACAGTGATGCTGGTGTCAAGAAGCCTAGGAGGGTGGTGTCCCCTTGACTAATACTTATAAACATCTGCATTTCTGGTTTACACAAATATTGCTAAAACTCCATAATCATCGCTAGCGAGAGATAAACTACTAAAATAGTCAGTACCAGTTCAAAAAGGCTGTGGTCCAGTTAACACAATTTGGTTGTAATTAGCATTTGACCCTTGAAATAAACAAATGAATTCCTTCAAACTGTAGAATATTACCTCAAAGATCGGCACATTCTTGGGCAACAGAAAAACATTCAGTATCCCCTTTTGGTTTGGGTTCCCTTGTGGACAGAGGAACAGCAGCACCTGGCTTTGGACAGGGAGTGTAGACAAACCACATCTGATGAGGCCAACCAGGGAAGGGTTTGGGATGTTTACAACCACGTGTGAGGCAGTTGTCTTGAGGGGCTTCACAATCTCCACTGTGCCACCAGTAAAATGAGCCACTGACAAGACTTCTTCCTCATCTGCAGAATAAGAAAAATGCTGTTATTGACTGGAAATAAATGTAATTTCTGGAAATTTGTATGTATTACTACTGAATGCATTATTCATTGGTAGTGTCAGTAATTTTTCACTATATAATTAAAATTATAATTTAATTAATAAAAACAGTGAGTAAAATGAATTGATTCTTCACGTACCGTCACACATACAGTGTGGGAGATGCAGTTGGGGGAGTGCAGGGCAGTTGATGCTGAATAGGGGTCCTGCTGGAGTCATGGAGCCCAGGTGGCTGGTGTACCATTGACTCATCTGGCAAAGCACATCTCCCTTCCCAGCCATCTCAAACACCAGTCCAGTTGAACCACACTGGAAAAGACCTGCCTTGGGGCATTGGACCCTTCAAGGCAGATGTAAGGCAATGAAGATGGTTGCACACTTTTTAAAATAAAAATATACTTGACCAAGTGTTTTAGTAAAATATGTGTGGTTAGTATGGCAATGCTGCAAGGCAAGTTATGTGATCAATGATTACCTATAGGTAGGCCTGAAGATATCTTGGCTAGTTAAACCTCTTGGCCCCTGTATGAGAAAAGGGATTTCAAGGCAAGTCTGGAACATGGGATGAAATGCTCTTAGCTTGAATTTCTGTGATTTAAATCTGAAGGTTAATCACCTCCCAACAAACATACCTGCACATGCTTCTGTCCCCTGACATTCTGAGACTGAAATCCAGTGTTTTTTGTGTGAGAATCCAATATTGCAGGCACATGTATTGTAATAGAGCAAACCATCAGCTCTTTAATCTTGTTATACTCTTCAGTAACATCTGCATAAAAGAAAAAAATCAGGACAAGCAGAAGCTTTCAAAGGCAAAGTTCAAGGTTTTATAGTGATGTGTTATAGTCAAATCACTTGAAATCTACTTAATTCAACAATTTGGCTTAATATCACTTAGAGGAGATTTTTCCATTTTGAGTTTGTAGAGGCTGTTTATAGAAAACCAAACCTGGATTGCAGTTTTCATCACCTATAGACTAATACAATATTGGGACCTTTGGGTTAGAAGGTTCTTGCTTTGCAGAGCGTAGTTCTGAGAAATTGAGCATGAAAATTGTCCCATCCCAGATCTCAAAACCGGTTTTCTTTAGAGATATCTTCTTTCATAACCCAATAAAGCTCTTACAGGACTAATCTCAAAATCCTGCAAAATGACTTAATGAGTACAATTGTAAATTCAACCTTGTTGTTTTGAAATAAGGTTACGGTTAGATTTCAGCATGGGTTCAGCCATAAGTTTCTACCGCACAGAATTGTACAACTATTTGTATTTCAATAGAAAGTGCAGCGCAAACATGCCTGGATCATCAGCATCACACCAATGACCCAATTGGAGAAAGCTAGCAGGTTCAGCAAACCTGCTGAATGATGCCCCAGTTGAGCATGCTGGGTGAGAAGGGTCTATAAATGCCAAGGAGTATGTTGCCAAATTATGCTACCCTCAATAATGCACTATCCCAACAATGCATGAGACGGGGAGGAAAGATAAAGACAGTAAGGAGAAGGGTGGAGAGACCGCCGAGCATACAACCGCTCACGCCCATTCCTCCCAAACCACCACAGGGAGGCTGCCCCAGAGCAGTGACGCCGACAGGTGGGGACAACCATGAACGTTGCCCACGCAACTGGGGGGTCCATTTGGTTGACTTAAATATAATTAAATATTTTATTGGGGGTGTGCAATTGTATTAGTGTTTGTGTTTTGCATTTCCGGGCCAACGTTATGAAGGGATTCATGCTGTTGGTGTTAGAGTGGTACCCTAACACCAACAGCCAATCAGGGTGATACCCTAACACCAACGCCAACACAAATTTGTCAAAGCTGCACTAGGTAGGATATCTTCAATAAAAAAAACAAAAATTCCGTGCCAGTGGAATGTCAATATATAATTTTTGGAGCATGCCGCAACTGTACTTCCCAGCCATTTCAGTTCCAGCAATCCTGTTCCAGCCAATCGCCTTCTGCGAGGCGGGCTTTCCTCCTTTGCTTATTTTGTGAATGTGCATTTTATCTGGATTATGTATACATAGCACAAGTACACCATAGGGAGCGAAGTTAACTTATTGTAAAAAACTATAATGGCAGCTTGAGACCAGGACGACAAACTGTCAATTCCTCCCTTGTCTACTATGACATACACCACAAAATTGGCAAAGAAGCAAAAGAAGACTTAGACCAACTCTCTATAGCTAGCTACCAGGAACTCTAAGACTGTCAAACTCTGAGTTTGGAACAGGTGAATATATGTTTATTCGTAACATCATTCTCTATTGGGTATTGGTGCGGAACCGCTTTCTGACCGGAGAGTAATTGCAAAATGATGTAATTGTTTTTGAAAAATGTTTACCTAGTGCAGCTTTATTTTTTCTTTATTTAACCAACATAAATTTGTCCAACTACAGTAGCTATCTGGCTAAAACACTGCCACCATGCAACCAAAACAAGGAGCACAGAAATGGAGGGACAAATCTAAAAGAGAACGTCAAAATATGTGTAGCAGTTAAGTAATGGCTGATTCTGACTTAGTAGGTTATGAACTGAAAAGATGTGAGATAATGAATTACCTGTGTTGAAAACAAAGGGGTTTGAATGTGGCCTAGTTATGAAATAAAACATTAAACAATAAAACATTTATGACCTGCTTTTCTACAGTAATCTCATTACTATTTATTTTTGGCCCATGTTTAGGTCCTAAATGTTAAATTCTGTTCCGGGCCCTTGGATTCCTGTCCACATCCCTGCCCAGAGATGATGCAGCCACCCCTGGAGAGTGGTTTGCCATCTCCTTCCAGACCTTTGAACACTTACAATGTGCATGTCCCTTGTCTCTCCCTTTTACAAAAGAACAAAGCACATCTAACAATGTTCTTACTGTCACAATGCTGGCTCAAACAAGAACTGTATGCTGAAATCCCTAAGCACCCAAAGAACGCATTCCCTGGTCAACAACCATGATTCATATTTCCGTATTCGTGACCCATATTTGATGAATAATCCCCCAATCCCGGAAGGTGCCATCCAATTTCTTCATCCTCAATGCGACCTAAGCTAATCCGCTAGCAGGATTTGATTGTTGGTCTTGCAGGTATTAGAAACACAAATAACAGTGTGCAGACAAGTGTGTAGTACCTCACCTCTGCCCTCCCACAACCATCCTGCCCACCAAACCCCTCCACAACACATGGGTGCATTCAAAAAACTCTGGTTACAACAAATAAGATAAATAAGACAAAACAGGACAAGTGAAAGTGAATAAGTAGGTTTGACAGTAGATCATTGCAGCATGCCCGCAATATTGCTATTTGTTGCAACCCAGAGCCTCATAGCCGAACTAGCCTTGTTCAACCTGGCCGCTGACAGTTCCATATACAGGAGGTCCACCAAAAATGTTCACAGACAAGTCATGTGTGTGTGTGTGTGTGTGGGGGAGGGGGGCAGTGTTGTGCAACAATCTTTTTAGCAGCTGTCATGCCAGCCAACCAGATTATCCACAGTTTTGCTGACATTGGAAAGTGAGAGTCATCATTTAGAAGAAGCAAGTCATGGTCCATTGGGAACTTACATGCAGTTAAATCTGAGACAATGTGCACAATCCTAAGCCAGAACAATTAAATGTCAGAGCATTCCCACATGACATGTATAAACATCCCAAAGGACCGATGTGGGCACAAAGAGCAGAGAAGGTGAGGTGCCAAACCCATAATATGCCTCTTTCTTAGGGTTATCTATGCCCGGTGACATACCATCAGTGTATAAACTGATGGTTTGGATTCCTGGAGGACATCTCATGTCAGTCCCTGAATGCGCCAGATCTTTCTCCCATTGTCTGTCACCAGCTGTACAAAGCAGTAAACGGATGTATGTTTTGAGTAGATAAAAGATGCTACACCCTTTGCAGGTTTTAGAATCCAATCAACCAAAGGATGTACTTCTAGCTCAGGGCCCCAGGGAACTTTATATGCTTTGAAGGCTGATCATTGCCTGAAGTATAAAAACACATTTTGGAATATCATAGGCATATCATAATAAATCCTAAAAACGACAATGAGGTTGGGCGATTAATGTCTTCTAAAACCCTTATGCCTTGCTGGGTCCATGAGTTTTGAATGAAAGTTCTGCCACCTGTCAGAAGACTATGGAGAAAATATTTTTGGAGTAAACTATTATTTTGCCAAACATTAATAAGCATAGTTTCTGGCGAGACATGCCAGAAAACATTAGGTCTTGCAACCTAACTGCTCCTGTTCTATGTCCTTCCAGGGTGAATGGATTATCAAAATTTAAGTAGCCCATCCTCTGTTTCAGCAAGTTATTCAGTAAAGCTCCTTTTTAATAGTGTAACAGGACGCAAAGTCCTTTTCCAGATGTCTGCAAGCGGGTTCTAATTGCTTCATGTGCAATATGGACTTCTTCAAGTGAGAAGAGAACCATATCGCATTATTACATGGGAAACCTTAGATTTTTTTGCTCATACCAGA
Organism: Esox masquinongy; assembly: GCA_016801175.1. Taxonomy (NCBI): domain Eukaryota; kingdom Metazoa; phylum Chordata; class Actinopteri; order Esociformes; family Esocidae; genus Esox; species Esox masquinongy. Next base: position 17,108 of record JACXGI010004152.1, read on the forward strand.
GACGGATCAGACACATTGTCTCTGTTGATGATTATAAACTTATCCAGTTTGGGTCTTAACTGGGCCATGTAGTCCTCCCTTTGGAGGAGTGAGTTATTAAACCTCAATCTTGATGGTTTGCCTTTAACATCTTTCAGATCACAAGATGTAACAATTGGATTGTGATCTAAAATACATCTTGGAAGAAAGCCTTTGTTCATTACTGTACAATACAGGGCTGCAGAGGAGAGAATGTAACCAATCCTTGAAAAGCACTTGTGATGAGAAGAGAAGTATATTTTTTAGCAAACGGGTGCTGAACCCTCCAACAATCAACCACAAGACGTAGACCTAATGGAGACCGAAGTATTACACTGAAAGGTGTCAAACTCAGGGATAAAATAAACTGCAGTAACATTTGAGTTCACAATGAGACTGAACAATTTAAAATGACCCGTGTTCACCTATGCATCCACATCTCTCTCTACTCTATAGCAAACATCGGTGATGAACGCAAAATGATGTGTAACACTGATATAAAACCTTGTGCCCCCTTTCTTCAAGTAAATAGCCACGTGAAACAGTAGAAATCTAGATGAAACATTTGTGAAAAAATTTTGCTCACTTTAAAATTATCTTCTAAACATGCGAGTGAAAAAAAAAGAAATTAGCCGTGTTTGTTAAGGAAAACAAACATGGCTAATAAAAGCCACAAGTCCTAATGCCTTTAAACAGTAAAGTGCACTACATCAATAGCCTGCATATATAGTACAAGCAGGCAGTGCAAACGTAATAATTAACCTTGACTGAATGTGCAGCGTATACAACTGGTTGACTGCTCCATCTTAATCTCTGCTTATGGTTCCATCTCCGGTGGGAAACGCAGAGACAATTTTGCAGTGTGCCATTACGCTGTAGTTGTGGACATCTCAGGACGTATGTCAAAGAACAGCTCTGCCTCAGCAGGGCTGTCGAAAGACAGCTTTTCGCCTCCATGGTTGACCCTCAGGACCACTGGGTAAATCAGGAAAGAGTCAATGCCCTTTCATCGCAGCTTCTCCCGGATACTTTTGTAAGCCTTCCTGTTTTCCCCAGTGCCAGGACTGTAGTCTGCGTAGAAACCAAGCTGTGTACCTTCCGAGAGTGTTTGTTGCTCTATTTGCGCACCTTGAAGTATAGCCTGGTGATCTGGGTGACAAAGCAGCCGGAATAACAATGTATGTGCGTTGGAGGATTTGCCGGAGTATACCAATGAACACTGTCTGTCTCAAGTGGCAGAGTGCCAGTGAGCCTCTCCCACTCTTTTTAATCACATCCAAAGATAGAGTCTACGTGTCTGTACCTGTGCCGTCGATTGCAACCATAACTGGGGAGACATGACACCGTTGTCGTGTACCCATTAAAAATCCATCGCCATTGCACTGTGGAAACCTGTGACCAACTCGGAGTACAGGAGCATTTCTCATTTGGAGTCGGCATTACTACGGTGTGTCACAGTGTACACAATTTCTGCACCAATTTCTGCAAACGTTGAGAAAGCTTTTGGCAGACTGAAGGGCAGATGGAGGTGCTTGTTAAAACGAAATGAATGCAACATACACCAGGTCAAATCCATGGTGATAGCATGTTGTGGTCTGCATATCCTCTGTGAAATGAATGGTGATGAGTACAGAGAAGAATGGGGAGTCACTGCATTAAACCAGCCTGACAGGACACCGCCATCCACTGTAGAGGCCAATGGGCTAGACGCACATGCAGGTCTAATGAAGCTTCTGAACACACTGTGAAAGTGTCAGGATACTGCTTACAGAGCTGAGTACATCATTAGACCTATACGTGAGTCTAGCCCCTTGGCCTCCACAGTACACCTGGTTTTACATGTTTGTTCTTTATCTGTTGTGATGTAATAAATATTTCAGCAGTGAGCACAACAGTGTGTGGAAGTTCTTCTGTTTTCAGATTTACACTAGCAGCCACTATACACACATTTTGTTCCACAACTATTTATTATCTGCAAAAATGTAGGTGCAAAATACAAAGAGTACTTTAAACTAGCAGCAATCTGGGTAGTGTTATTCAACATTTAGATATGGCAGTAACATAAGTGTAAACTAGCAGCAATTGGTAGAATTATTATTGAATATTATAGATACATGAGTGTAATATGCTTATAAATTGTGGCATAGCAAGCTTCAACTATGTAGTGAGAATTTAAAAAATATAACAAGAATATAAATCAATAATGTACATAACACTGTACATGGTTAATATACATAACACGGTTTCTTCCGCCTGAGACTCGAGGAATGCCAACTCTCGCCTCCTTATCGCTCTTTACGTGGCTCTCCTCAGCCTGACTCTTTCCTCAGTATAGCAACTGCATATACTGGTCCTGCTGCTCCTGTCCTCGCTGCCGGACGGCCCGGTTAGTGTCGTCCATGTCCCTCACCGCGTCAAGGAAGTCTGTGTCTCTTATCCTCTTTCCTCAGAAAAAAAATAACACCAAAACACACCACAATAAATTAATAATACACAAGCACTGTCGGCATAGCCAACAGCAGTTTTGAAAAATATCTTCTTGTACTAAGTAATCATTTGATCAAGATGTCAATGTTTAGTGATTATTAGAGACATAAAAATGTTAACTAGCATGTCATTAATTATCATTTCAGAAATTTCAGTGGAAATATTACTATTTTCAGCTAGTTGTTTAGCGACATGGCTAAAAATACCACCCCTATTATCGGCCACCTTACTATTTTGTTCAATAACTTTGTATTTCCTCTTTATTTGTGTTACTAATGCCTGATCACAGTTTCACTTATGTGTTTACTAGAAAGTTTTAGCTGCCCTTCATGCCTTCTGGTGAAGAAGGAAACAAAAACAGATCACTGATAATAGCCTGCATGATGATGTCTGGTCTGTCGCGCAATTACATGACTAGTATAGAAATCTAATATCATGACTTTTCCAAAACATAACGTTATACCATTTAACATGCATCATGTGAAACATTCTGTGATTTACCTTAAACAGACTGGTTATCCAGTTTCTGTCTTCCACCATGGCTTCCAACAACGCAGCAGCTGAGTCAATCGTTGCCCCAGCGCCAGAGAAGTCCGGTCTGTGACCCAGCAATGCATCAAGACGGTCAAACCACTTACTCCGCCAGTCTGTTATTGTGATCCTCGATCTTCATGTAATCTTGTTTTCATTTTTTAAGCTTCTCCCGGCACTGTTTCCCGGTGTGAAACATTTTCAGTTCACATCAAAATGTAGTTCCTGGTTCTAGACCCTGGTTCCTGCGGTGGAAACGCGGATTTGCTGTGCGCGTCAGTTATTAATTTAACTAGACTGCCTTTATCACAGCAGTATTCAGGAGCCTCTCCCACTCTTTTTAATCACATCCAAAGATAGAGTCTATTAATGTTTGATAAACATTTGTTAGGGTGATTCTTCACCAAAATCCAAAGTCAATGAACTACTGACTATTTTTCAGAAACATTTTGTCTATTTGTAATTTTTTGTGAAATAGCTCTTACAAAAATGTATGGTTTTAAGAAATTTCAGTGTCAGTATTTTTTAAGTCTTAAGATTTCAGAACTGTTTTGTTATTTATCTTGTGTTGTTCTGGTATGAAAAGTAAGGACATGTAAGAAAGTTGGAAGGTGGGCAGATTAACATTCGTTTTGGGAGGGGCGGTTAGAGGTGTTTTTAATAATTAGCAGCAACAGTGTGAGTATGTGTATTAGTGTGTAAGTGAGCTGAACTATTTGAGGAAACATTTACTTTATACTACTCAGTTATGTAGTTTACCAACCTAGCTTTATCTTGCAATCACGTATCGCAAGTCTCTCTTGAAAAGAACAACTGGTAACGTACTAAATTGTTAATGTGTTTATGACAGGAGCTACAGTAAATGAATCATAAGGCGATGTTTAGAACTTTTGTGGTCAAAAGATTGTATAGCCTTGGAGAATTGGTATAATATGTACCATTTGCAAAGAAAACATGAGTGAACAGGCAAAACACGTCTTTTATTTCTTAAGGGATTCACATTCAACAGTGGGTCATAATAGAATGGCACAATCATAAAACAAAACATGAAAAAAATGAACTGACCCCTGTTCAAAAGTCTGCATAACCTTAGTTCTTAATACTGTGTATTGCCCCCTTTAGCATCAATGACAGCATGCTGTCTTTTGTAATAGTTGTCTATGAGGCAATGAATTCTTGCAGGGGGTAGAGCTGCCCATTCGTCTTGGCAAAATGCCTCCAGGTCATACAAAGTCTTTGATCGTCTTGCATGAACCACACGTTTGAGATCTCCCCAGAGTGTCTCAATGACATATAGGTCAGGAGACTGTGATGGCCACTCCAGAGCCTTCACCTTTTCTGCTGTAACCACTGGAGGGTCTTTGTCATGCTGGAAGTCCAAGAACGTCCCAATCGCTGCTTTTGTGCAGATGAATGCAAATTGTCTGCCAGTATTTTCTGATAACATGCTGCATTCATCTTGCCAACAATATTCACAAGATTCCCTGTGCCTTTAGAGCTCACACACCCCCAGGACATCAATGAGCCACCACCATGCTTCACAGTGGGGATGGTATTCTGTTCACTATAGGCCTTGTTGACCCCTCTCCAAACATAGCGCGTATGGTTGTGACCATAAAGCACTATTTTGGTCTCGTCACTCCAAATTACAGTGTGCCAGAAGCTGTGAGGCACGTCAAGGTGTTGTCGGGTATATTGTAACCAGGCTTTTTTTGTGGCATTGGCGCAGTAAAGGCTTCTCTCTGGCAACTCGACCTGACAGCTCATTTTTTTCCAAGTGTCGTCATATTGTGCTCCTTGAAATAACCACACCATCTTTTCCAGAGCAGCCTGTATTTCTCCTGAGGTCACCTGTGGGTTTTTCTTGGTATTGCCGAAACAATTCTTCTGGCAGTTTTGTCTGAAATGTTTCTTGGTTTACCTGATCTTGCCTTGGTATCAAGAGATCCCAGAATTTTACACTTCTTAATAAATGATTGAACAGTACTGACTGGCATTTGCGAGGCTTTGGATAACCTTTTATATCCTTTTCCATCTTTATAAAGTTCCATTACCTTGTTATGCAGGTCTTTTGACAGTTGTTTTCTGCTCCCCATGGCTCAGTATCTAGCCTGCTCAGTGCATCCACGTGAGAGCTAACAAACCCATTGACTATTTATATACAGACACTAACTGCAATTTAAAAAGCTACAGGTGTGGGAAATTCACCCTTAATTGCCATTTTCACCTGTGTGTCACCTTGTGTGTCTGTAACAAGGCCAAACATTCAAGGGTATGTAAACTTTTGATCAGGGCCATTTGGGTGATTTCTGTTATCATTATGATTTAAAAAGGAGCCAAACAACTATGTGATAATACATGGCTTCATATGATCACTATCCTTAAATAAAAAATGTTTTGCATGATCAGTCATATTTTCGAAATCAATGCCAAAATGTCACAATTTCTGCCAGAGTATGCCAACCTATGAGCACAACTGTATGTTTCTTCACATCCTATACTGTTCTGTTTATTGTCATTCCCCTTACGTAACAGAAAGAACCCTCTCTGGACCTTGTCAGTGCTCACAGGCACCAAAGCCACCATAGGAAATTTTTAGAGCGCACAGCAACCAAATTGTATTACTTACACCCAGTTCTAGCCAATTGCAACACTTTCCATGGGACTCTACAACTACACCGCAGTATTTGAACCCTGGTCTCCCAGTGATACACAACTGTAATGATGTGACTTGTACTTGAGTTAAATAATATTAGAATAGGTAATGAAATGAAGTTCCCTTTATTTACCTGGGAGGAGCCAGCTGTTGGGAGTCTCCAATGAGATCTTGATTGATTCTTCGAGTTTACACTCCAGTTCTTTCCTAATGTGCTCCTAATACAGGAAAAAATATTTAGTCCACTTTTGTCAGAATTTTGCTTTTACTGTGTTAGGGTTTCATTCAGTAAGAGCTATGCTTCTTAAATGTATTGTGGTGTAGAAAGTGACATTTAGGAGTTTACTGAATACATGCATTACACTGTACTTCCTTTCAATGCCAACAAACTACTGTATGTGTCAAACCTTCAGTTCAGTTAAACCTTTGAGCATATCTTCCTTGGCCTTCTGGAAAATATTCGCTTTCTCCAAGTGCTGATGTAGCTCATTTTTCATATTTTTCAGAGACTCTTCTCCAGTATATTTTGATGCACCTAAAACAAAGTCATATCTTTTCCATAACCATTCAAATGCTATTAATATATTCCACATTTATAAGAAAATATGTTCTCCAAATATTTGTTTAAAGGGCTACTTGATGGCATGTATAATGCCAGATTTAACTGTTATTCTTAATGTGATTGGATTTTTATGTCTTGTAATTAGGGGTCCTGGCCACAAAGGGGCTCAAGCAGCCCTATTATTTTTTCTTAGGATTATTATTATTATTCCTTTTTTGGATACATACTCCAGTGAGATGGCATGCGCTACAGACACACCACTTGGCCCATAGGTGTATACCATCTGCCGAATTAATCTATTAGACTATGGGTCCAATTGAACCCTAGGTGGCGCAATCTAACTCTCTCCAAAAGCTCCACTGGCATTTCCACCCCGTTTGACCTATCGGTCCATCGGTCCACAGGTCACTCTTCACCTAAGGAATAAATCTGCCTCAATAACCCATAAAGTCCGCCATCTTGGATTTTCCATCATTTTGAATTTTGTCTAAAACTTATGGCGCTTTTCCTCTGCATGGTACCGGCTCGACTCTACTTGCCTCTACTCGATTTGGGAGCTTTTCCACCGCATAGTACCAGCTCGACTCGGCTCTACACGCCTCACCTCAGTTCGTTTTCCACTGCAGATAGTTTCTGTACCTGCCCATAGTGACATCACTGGAAAATTGCCGTGACGCCACCTCCAATGCGTCACACATGGGAACAACAACACCTGATACTGGCGAAAAGCCAGCATTTAAAACAACCTACATAACCCCTCTAACTCGATTAAAAGGTATAAATAATTGCCTTATTAATTGCCGGCTGTAATACCACGCCGACTGACTCAAGAGTAGCCTACTGTACACAAGGCAGCGTTTATACCGATAGTAGCGAGGAAGCACCCGTGAGCAGTAACTTTGGTTTTAATACATTGCAGACTGCAAAAATAGTTAGAAAGTTAGTAGGCTGCTCCTGTTTGGCTTGACATTACTACTTTGACCAGTGCAATGTATGCCAGTTAGCCTATAGAAAAACCCAGAGGAAAAAGACAAGGTCCGTTTGTAAACTACACAAACAGCGCGTCTTTGTGGGTCTCTCATGGGGATAAGTTCATTTCAACGCCAGTGCATAGATCCAAACCGAGAGGGGTTTTGGGAAAATACGATTAAATTACGAGCCTGGTCCTATGCACTGGCACTGAAATTAACCCATTTCAATGCAAGGAGTCCTGGGACAGACCCACAAAGACGTGCCGTTCTCGTCTCATAAAACCATTCTCTGACATTGGATGGCTAACAGCAGAACAGCTTGTTTTGCTTTGCTGCACGCTTTGATTCACTCTTGTCCAATCAGAAGTCTTCCATGTTTTCACGTCACCTTTTGGTATTGCCTCAGCTCACTTGGAACCTCGACAAAGCAGGTACTAAAAAAAGGATCTGGTACCAGGTACTATCCCAACTTTTGGCCAGTAGAAGAGCAAAAAAGGCGAGCCGTGTAGATCCGAGTCGAGCTGGTACTGGTGCAGTGGAAAAGCGGCATAAAAAACTAAAAAGTATCTTTAAATAGATCTGCAAAGAACTTCGTGACGCTCGGTATATAGCATCTTGGAACAAGTATGAGGCCTACTGCAACCAAACATAACATATGGGTTCAGGCCTATGGCAGGAAGGCCTGATGGTGATCAAGCAGATTGGCCTGATGTTGGCGCTATAGTCAACAAATGCATAGTGCTCATAGGAAATGAATGGAAGACAACGGGGACTTTTTCTCGTTAACGTACAGTCACTGGTGAACAAAATCGATGAAATACGACTGAGAATCATCTCACCAAAATGGATTATGGATTGCAGCGTCATGATTTTCTCAGAAACGTGGCTTAACATACCCGACAACGTAATTGAGCTGGACGGGCACGATATCTTCAGAGCAGATCGGACCGAAGAGGACTCCGGTAAGACCAGAGGAAGTGAGCTGTGCTTTTATGTAAACAAAACATGATGTACAAACGCTAACTTAACTGGGAGTCAATGCTCAACCAATCTAGGGTAACTGATGATTAGATGCAGGCCTTTTTACTTGCCTCATAAGTTTATTTATCTATTATTGTTATGGCAGTCTGCATACCCCTGGATGCTAATGCTAAACTAGCAATGAAAGAACTGCAGGCTGCCATTAGCAAACAGCAGACGGAACAACCTCGTGGGGTTTTTGTTATTGCAGATTTTAACCAGTCAAATCTGAAAACTGTTTTTCCCAAATTCTACCAAAATGTCTCCTACCCCAGCAGAAGAGACAATACACTAGACAATGTGTACACAAACATTCAGGAGGCTTACAAAGCCATTCCCAAGTCTCCCAACCTGGGACAGTCTGACCATCTTTCACTATTCCTACTTCTGATGTATTTACCCCTCATTAAACGTGTAAAACCATCAGTGTGGTGTGGCCAGAAGGGTCACCAGTTTCAACACAGAGACTGGAGTTTGGTTGCCACTCAAGCCACCCTTGACTCCCATACTGACATTGAAAAATATGCTTCATTTGTTCTGGATTACATCAACATCTGCACCAACAATGTCACCACCCATAAACGAATAAAGACCTTCCCCAACCAGAAGCCATGGATGAACAGAGAGGTCCGACAACTGCTAAAGGCACGCAACGCTGCTTTCAGATCCAGCGATGCGGAGGTCTACAGCTCATCCAGAGCCAACCTGAAAAGGGGCATCAAGATGGCTAAAAATGACCAGAAATTGGGGATTGAGGAGCACTTCTGCAACAACTTCAAACCCCGACGCATGTGGCAGGGCATCCAAGCCATCACAGACTACCAGCCAAAGAACCCTACCCCCACAGCCAGCGACATCTCCTTCACCAACGAGTAAAACAGGTTCTACGCACGTTTCGACAGGGACAACAAAGAGCCAGCCATTAAAGCCGAACTAACTACCGGTCGAACAGATCTACAGAGGACGGCATCTCTATGGCTTTACACTCTGCCCTGACCCACCTGGACAAACCAATGCCAATGTGAGTATTCTATTCGTAGACTTCAGCTCAGCATTCAACACGGTCATCCCCTCTAGGCTGGTCAACAAACTCCATGAACTGGGGATCAGCCCCTCTCTCTGCAACTGGACTTTGGACTTCCTAACCAACAGACCCCAGGTTAGACAACTTCACCTCTTCCACCCTGATCCTGAACACTGGTGTTCCACAAGGCTCTGTGCTGAGTCCTCTCCTGTAATCCCTCTTCACCCACGACTACGTTCCTGTACACAGTTACATAACCATCGTCAAATTTGCAGACGACACCACGGTGGTAGGTATGTTCAGTGACAATGACGAGTCAGCCTACAGAAAGGAGGTCAAGCCCCTGGCGGCATGGTGAGCTTACAAAGAAAACCAAGGAGCTCATTGTGGATTAAAGGAAATCTAACAGGAATCATGCCCCAGTTCTCATCGATGGCACCGAGGTGGAGTGAGTCCAGCTTCAAATTCCTGGGTGTCCACATCTCCTGGTACCTCTCCTGGACCCTCAACACCTCAGCCCTGGTCAAAAAGGTGCAGCAGCACCTATACTTTTTGAGGAAGATACTTCCTGTCCTCCAAGATCATTGTGAACTTTTACTGCTGCACAATCGAGAGCATTCTGACAAACTGCTCCACAGTGTGGTTTAGCAGTTGCTCCGTAGCCGAACGGAAAGCCCTACAACGGGTGGTGAGAACCGCCCAGTACATCAATGGTGCCCAGCTTCCTGCCATCACAGACCTCCAGCGCAAGCGGTCCAGGCACCAGGGTCGCGGGATCACCAGGGACCCTTCACATCCATGCCACAAACTGTTTGCCCTCCTACCTTCTGGGAGGCGGTACAGGTCTCTTCATTCCCGCACCAGCATGCACAGGAACAGTTTCTTCCCATCTACTGTAACCCAGCTTAACTCTGTGACCCAAAGAACTCTGTGAACTCTGTGACCCATCACTAACCATACCCCCCACCGACTCTCAGGGACCTTGTTGCATTATTCCCTTGTTCTACTCTGACACTGCCTTGCAAAGCCTGATAATTAAAGTTTTCAGTTGTTACAGGTACAGTTGTGCTCATAAGTTTGCATACCCTGGCAGAAATTGTGAAATTTTGGCATTGATTTTGAAAATATCTTTTATTTAAGGATAGTGATCATATGAAGCCATTTATTATCACATAGTTATTTGGCTCCTTTTTAAATCATGATAACAGAAATCACCCAAATGGCCCTGATCAAAAGTTTACATACCTTTGAATGTTTGGCATTGTTACAGACACACAAGGTGACACACGCTGGTTAAAATGGCAATTAAAGGTTAATTTCCCACACCTGTGGCTTTTTAAATTGCAATTAGTGTCTGTGTATAAATAGTCAATGAGTTTTTTTAGCTCTCACGTGGATGCACTGAGCAGGCTAGATACTGAGCCATGGATAGCAGAAAAGAACTGTCAAAAGACCTGCATAACATGGTAATGGAACTTTATAAAGATGGAAAAGGAAATAAAAAGATATCCAAAGCCCTGCAAATGGCAGTCAGTACAGTTCAATCACTTTTTAAGGAGTGGATAATTCATGGATCTTTTGATACCAAGTCAAGGTCAGGTAGACCAAGAAAGATTTCAGCCAAAACTGCCAGAAGAATTGTTCAGGATACAAAGACAAACCCTCCGGTAACCTCAGGAGAAATACAGGCTGCTCTGGAAAAAGACAGTGTGGTTGTTTCAAGGAGCAAAATACGACAATACTTGAACAAAAATGAGCTGCATTGTCGAGTTGCCAGAGAGAAGCCTTTACTGCACCAATGCCACAAAAAATATGACCGACAATACCTTGACACGCCTCACAGCTTGTGGCACACTGTAATTTGGAGTGAAGAAACCAAAATAGAGCTTTATGGTCACAATCATAAGCGCTATGTTTGGAGAGGGGTCAACAAGGCCTATAGTGAAAAGAATACCATCCCCACTGTGAAGCATGGTGGTGGCTCACTGATGTTTTTGGGGTGTATGAGCTCTAAAGGCACTGTGAATTTTGTGAAAATTGATGGCAAGATTAATGCAGCATGTTATCAGAAAATACTGGCAGACAATTTGCATTCTTCTGCACAAAAGCTACGCATGGAACGCTCTTGGACTCTCTTGGACTTTACTCATAGACAACTATTACGAAAGACTGCACGCTGTCATTGATGCTAAAGGAGGCAATACACAGTATTAAGAACTAAGGGTATGCAGACTTTTGAACAGGGGTGAGTTTATTTGTTTCTTTGTTGCCATGTTTTGTTTTATGATTGTATGATTCTGTTATAACCTACAGTTGAATATGAATCCCATAAGAAATAAAAGAAATGTGTTTTGCCTGCTCAGTCATGTTTTCTTTACAAATGGTACAAATATTACCAATTTTCCAAGGGTATGCAAACCTTTGAGCACAACTGTATGTGTCTACTTCAGGAACCTCACCGCTTCTATCCCTGCATTTCAGCTGCACATGCACCTTGTACATTCAATTTGCCTCTTCGCACATTTTGAATTGCCATTTTATTTGAATTTTTACAGTTGTTACATATGCATGTCTACCTCGGGGACCTCATTGCTGCTATCTCTGCATCCTCGTTGCACATGCTATCTCTTTCAATTTGCCTCGTTTCACATCTAGTAGGCCATTAAGAATTTGCCATTTGTACCCGCACAACTATCACCCCACTTGTAATATACACAATACTTAATACTTTTATACTTTCTGCCCTACTCTATTTGCCTTAATAGCACATTTAGTATTGCCAATTGTACTGCATTGGCCTTCATTGCACATCTACACATTCCACTCGTAATATCCATATACTTAATACCTGAAATATTTGTAAATATTCTGCCCTCTTCCATTGCACTACTGGTTAGATGTTAACTGCATTTCGTTGTACTGTACTTGTACTGTTCAATGACAGTAAATTGAATCTAATTTAATGTAAAAAAAAAACTACCAGCAATTCCATAGAGTGTAGAAAAGGGGTATATGGACAATATGAAATAAATATTAGTGTAATAGTGCCTAAGAATAGGACATTAAAATATGATAATGTACATTGAATATGCATAGAAAGTCATAGCAATACTGTAGAAGAATGTGTCATGATGCCATATTGAAATAAAGATATTCAAATAAAAATGTAGGCCAATTGTCACTGATTAAACATGAAACCAATAATGAACTGACTAGTCAAGAAATTTTCAGCTAATTGTCATCCTCTTACATGTCTTGCAGCTCGTAAAAAAATGTGCGTTCATCTTTTGATGGTGCAATAATTCATGCAATTGTGTCCCATCTATAGCACCAACTACACAACCTATGGCCATGAAGTCGGCTTTGTTTCTTTGTAGTTTGCAAACATCATGAGGAAACCGAATGATCTGTCGCACGATATGGGGTCTCGGGAGGTCATTTATTGTTTTATGTTATATTCTACTGACATGAATGAGATATACATAGTTTGTCTGCACTGCATAGCTGTATTTTCCCTGTGGCCAAGTAGTATAGAGTTGTCACAACCTTGATCTCTGGTGTTACTGGGTTGTTTCTGTTTGTTGGTGAAGTGACAGCATCCCTGACTAGCTCTACTATAATCACAATACCCTTGCGATCAAAGCAATACCTTGTTAAAAGCTCAGTAGGCCTATCAAAAAATGTTTCTAAAACTGTGACCTGATTACGAGGTGGATTGCCGGCAGCAGACCTTTTAGGATTGTTTGTGATTTGGTCTTAGTGACTTAGGAGTCCTCTTGACTACCCCTAAATTTCACAGATTTAGGAGCTGGTTTTAGCGCTAAAACGCATAGACCAATACTCTTAGACCAAAAAGTCCAAAAGTTAGTAAATGGCACACCCATTTTTCAAAAATCTAGGAATGACACACCCATTTAGCCATAAGATGTTTTGTGAATACAGCCCCTGAATTGTAAATGAGATCTATGTCTGAGTTGACACATTTTCAATTGAAAGAAAATTCGTATTTATTTTTTCCTTCAATTCTGTGATTTCTAATTTGTTAGTATGACCATACCTTGTGGAAAAAATACCACAGCAGGTGCAGGATAATGAAATAAGACGTTTCCTCCAAGCACATCTGGCCAAACCTTCTGATTCTAATCACACTGGTCATCTAATCAAAATAAAATTCCCTAGTTCACGTGCTTAAGGGGTCTTGTGTTCCGCTGCTGGACCCGAAAGGCATTGTCTGTATGCTGAGACCAGGATTCAAACATGGCAATGACGTTGCTATACTGCAAGGCAGTGTCTTAGACCGCTGCACCTAGGGCCCTACATTGTTACTTTATATTCAAAAATACATTTGAACAAAAATGCTTACTTTGATAGCTTACACGCATGGAATCCTTGATTGACTCGGTTAGAGTGAAGTAGATCTGCTTCTTTTTCTCAAGGAGGTCACAGATTAGTTGTGTCTTCAACTCATTTTCCTTTAAGATACAAAGCATTTTTCAAAAAGCCCCCTTATAATTCAGTTCATGCTTCAGTTCACCCAAGATAATAAATAACCCAGTAAACTGTATTTGCACAAGATATTACTGTAATCCATTGTTTTAGGTTATGTTTACATGCATTCAAATGCTAACTATTTCAAAATGTTTGTGAAAACCCCACCTCTGTCTTAAGGAATGTCATATGCAGTGACACACTCATGTGCTTCTTAACCAAGTTGTTTGTGTCAAGGGTGAAGTTCTCAATCATCTTCTTGATTGGGCCACATTTGTCATTTCTGAAACAATATGGATACAACATATGGTTAAGACTTAATTGTGACTTGTCATTCCACACTGATTGACCTTCCGTGCTTTTTATTGGATTTATTTTAATTAAATAACTTACGGGAAGTAATATGTAAATGTTTCACTGATACAACTTCTCATGCATGAGCCTAAACTCTCATTAAGGTTTATTTCCTTTTTGTTTTTCCCTTTTGGTCTGTGAATGCCATCATTCTGGCATAAACACCTCACTACTCTATGATGTCCACGACCTGATTTCCCGACCTGAAAAAAATTGTAAAATAAGAAGTTATTTTAGAGCACAGAAAAGAAAATACAGTTAGGTCCAGAAATATTTGGGCACTGACACAATTTGCAATTGAAGTGCAGACTTTTAGCTTTACTTCAAGGGGTTGAACAAAAATATCATATGAACTATATGAATGTAATTGGACAAATTAACGCAATCATTATTTTTAAAACTTTGTTGAGAATCCTTTGCAGGCACTGATTGTTTGAAGTCTAGAACGCATGGACATCACCAAACGCTGGGTTTCCTCGTTTGGGATGCTTTGCCAGGCCTTTACTTCAGCTGTCTTCGGTTGTTGTTTGTTTGTGGGTCTTTCTGCCTTAAGTTTTTCCTTCAGCAAGTGAAATGCATGCTCAATCGGATTGAGATAAGGTGATTGACTCGGCCATTGCAGAATATTCTACTTCTTAGCCTTAAAAAGCTCCTGGGTTGCTTTCGCAGAATGTTTTGGGTCATTGTCCATCTGTAAAGTGAAGCCCCATCCAATCAACTTTCGCTGAATTTGGCTGAAACTGAGAAGACAATACATCCCTATACACTTCAGAATTCATCCGGCTGCTTCTGTCTTCTGTCACATCATCAATAAACACTAGTGACTCAGTGCCATGAGTTACTAGTGACTTGGAAGCCATGCATGCCCAAGTTATCACACTTTCCCACCGTGTATTACAGATGATGTGGTATGCTTTGGAACATGAGCCGTTCCAAGCCTTCTCCATACTTTTTTCTTCCCATCATCCTGGTACAGGTTGATCATAGTTTCATCTCTCCAAAGAATGCTGTTCCAGAATCTTTTTTAGATGTTTTTTTGGCGAAGTCTAATCTGGCCTATTCTTGAAAGGCCAGATTAGAATGGTTTGCACCTTGTAGTGAACCCTCTGTATTTACTCTCGTGAAGTCTTCTCTCTATAGTAGACTTGGATAATGAAATAAACTGGAGTGTTCTTCACATGGCTGGATGTTGTGAAGGGGTTTTTCTTTACCATGGAAAGTATACTACGATCATCCACCACTGTTGTTTTACGTGGATGTCCAGGCCTTTTTGTGTTGCAGAGCTCACTAGTGCCTTCTTTTTTTTTCTCAGTATATACCAAACTCTTGATTTGTCCACTCCTAATGTTCCTGCTATCTCCCTGATGGAAATTGTTTTTGCAGCCTAAAGATGGCCTGTTTCACTTGGATTAAGATCATCTTTGACCACATTTTGTTGGTTCACAGCGACAGCTTTCAAATGTGAATGCCACACCTGGAATCAACTCCAGGTCTTTTACCTGCTTAGTTGATGAAGAAATAATGAAGGAATAGCCCACACCTGTCCATGAAACAGCTTTTCAGTCAATTGTCCAATTACTTTTGGTCCCTTGAAAAAGAGGGTGCTACATTTTTAAGAGCTGTAATTCCTCAACCCTTATTCCAATTTGGATGTAAATACCCTCACATTAAATCTGAGAGACTGCACTTCAAGCAGAAATAAATATATTTTGGTTAACAGACGAAATAACAAAACTTGTGGCAGTGTCCAATTATTTCTGGACCTAACTATATATCCTCCATAAGTATATCTTATCTAACTCAAGCCTAACTCAAGCACAAGCCAGTTTATACAGATTTAGAGAGATGGTGGAAAAGGGGCAGCTTACTGGTTGGATTACTTTATTCAATGATTGCTTGCATGAAATTTCTGAAATTTTAACTCCATCTGAGAGGCATTTATCAAAAGCCTCATACGTCTTGTCCATGCATTGATCAATGGATTTAAGTTCTTCCTTCAGCTTCTGTTTCAAAACCAGGCACACATCTTCTTTGCTGTCCATCTAAAATCCAACTCAACATAGTCAGTATTATACACACTATTTTATATAAAGTAATATATTCTTTAGGAGCAAGACAGTTGATATTCTGAAAGGTACAATACCGTGTCACTGCTTCTGGCTGCCTGTATCAGAGAGAGAATCCCATCCACTCCAGAAATATAATTTGATGTCCTTGTGTGATGATCATTGAGATTTCTAAGAAAATCCTGAAGGTGAGGTATTTCTGTATCATTAAGGGCCTTCATCCACTGTTCTAGAATATAGTGAAAAACGGGCATTTCAAGAGGGTGCTAAAAAACTAGTTGTCTTTGTCTTGTATGACATTCCATATCACATCATTATTAATAAGATTTTTTTGCACAATATTATAACATTAACTGACTTACTCGTTTACTTTTTGGATGAAATAATAATATACATTTAAATAAATAACTTTCTTGTGACCGTTGCTAGCTTAGACTGATCCTTTCTCTTGGTTGTATCTCCCCCATATTTGGCACTGGGCGGTGTTAACTTTAAATGTTTTCCTTATTTTTTTCATTGACTTTACCCCTGCCATATCTCTTTACATTTCCTAAAAGCACGGACACACAGAATGTTTTGTAAAATTACTCCTCCTGTTTGTTTGTTATCCTTAAAAATATAAAAAATTACAGTGATAGTACAATGGCCAGTTTTGAAATTTGGCATACCTAGTTTGGCATTTGAGGGTCTAAGTATAAACATTTCTGGCATTACAGCACTAGCAGACCACACAAGAAATGATTTGTAGTATTAGCAGAGTGATTGTTTGGTACCACCAAACTACAATGTTACTAGTTATAGGGGATCATGTCAGCAGACCAACACCTGGGCAGAAGGTTCCTTGGTCCCGCCTGACAAGCACTGCAGTGCAGTAAGGAGAATTCTGTAACTAATGTTAGTCATGGCAGCTTAGTAATGACTGATGTAGAATTTAGGACAATACCTACAACATACTGCTCCGGAAAAAATTAACAGACCACTGCACTTTTTTCTTTCCTTTCCAAAAAAGTCAAAAAGGAAGGTTTTGAGTGAGGAACAGAAGGGTTAAAGTTAAGAGACCACTGCAAATTGAACGCTTCTGTTCCTCACTCAAAACCTTCCTTTTCGACTTTTTTGGAAAGGAAAGAAAAAGGTGCAGTGGTCTCTTAATATTTTCCGGAGCTGTATTTAATTTTGATTTGTTCCTATTGCAATTATGGACAGTGGCATCAACTGAAATACATGCATTTGTGCATGACACAAGACATTTTTCCAACAATTGTTTGCAGACAGATTATATCACTTATAATTCATAATATCACAATTCCTATGGGTCAAAAGTTTACATACACTCAAGTTGACTGTGTGGTTAAACAGCATGGAAAATTTCTGAAAATTATGACATGGCTTTCGTTTCTGAAAGGCTAATTGACATCATTTGTGTCAATTGGAGGTGTACCTGTGGATTTATTTCATGGCCTACCTCCAAACTCAATGCCTCTTTGCTTGGCATCATGGGAAAATTAAAAGAAAAATTGTAGACCTCCATAAGTCTGGTTCATCATGGGAGCAATTTTCAAATGCCTGAAGGTACCATGTTCATCTGTACAAACAATAGTACGCAAGTATAAACACCATGGGACCACGCAGCCATCACACCACTAAGGAAGGAGACGCGTTGCACATGGAGACAAAGATCATACTTCTTGGAGAAATGTCCTCTGGTCTGATGAAACAAAAATTGAATGGCCATGATGACCCATCGTTATGTTTGGAGGAAAAAGGGGGAGGCTTGCAAGCCAAAGAACACCATCTCAACCATGAAGCATGGGGGTGGCAGTATCATGTTGTGGGGGTGCATTGCTGCAGGAGGGACTAGTGCACTTCACAAAATAGATGGTATGATGAGGAAGGAAAATTAGGTGGATACAGTTGTGCTCAAAATTTGCATACCCTTGGAGAATTGGTAATATACAGCTCTGGAATAAATTAAGAGATCACTCCTAATTTTTCTTAAATCAGCATCTGTACATGTATGGCAGCCATTCCATTCCAGTGTCTGTTAAATTCCAACACAGGCACACCTCATTTTACTTAATGAGGTACTGATTAGGTGATTACCTGAACCAAATATAATTTAATGAGGAAAAGTATAAAAAACACTGCTGTGGTCATCGCTAACCTCTTGCAATAGGACCAGCTGGATGGCAAAAACAGTGCAAGTAGTAACTCAAAGGTAATTTTAATAAGAAAATTCAGCATGACAAAAAAGCTGAAAAGAAAAGCTTTGAGTGAGGAAAAGAAGGGTTCAATTCTGGCTTTACTGGCAGAGGGATACAGTGAGCGTCAGGTTGCTTCCTTCCTGAAAATTTCAAAGACGGCGGTTCATAAAAACAAGATGAAGAAACAGATATTGGGGACAGCAAAGCTACAGATTGGCAGAGGGCAAAAACGATTGTCCACTGACCCGAGATGACCGTCAACTCATTCGAATGTTACTCAACAACCATAGGATGACATGAAGTGACCTGCAAAAAGAATGGCAAACAGCAGCTGGGGTGAAGTGCACGGCGAGGACGGTTTGAAACAGGCTCCTAGGGACAGGGCTGAAGTCATGCAAAGCTAGAAAAAAGCCATCATCAATGAGAAGCAAAGAAGAGCCAGGCTGAAGTTTGCAAAAGACCATCAGGATTGGACTGTAGAGGAATGGAGTAAGGTCATCTTCTCTGATGAGTCAAATTTTCAGCTTTGCCCAACACCTGGTCGTCTAATGGTTAGACGGAGACCTGGAGAGGCCTATAAGCCACGGTGTCTCGCACCCACTGTGAAGTTTGGTGGAGGATCGGTGATGATCTGGGGATGCTTCAGCAAGGCTGGAATCAGGCAGATTTCTCTTTGTGAAGGACGCATGAATCAAGCCAAGTACAAGGTTATCCTGGAGGAACTCCTGCTTCCTTCTGCTCTGACAATGTTCCCCAACACTGAGAACTGGTTTTTCCAGCAGGACAATGCTCCATGCCACACAGCCAGGTCAATCAAGGTGTGGATGGAGGACAACCAGATCAAGACCCTGTCATGGCCAGCCCAATCTCCAGACCTGAACCCCACTGAAAACCTCTGGTATTTGATCAAGAGGCAGATGGATGGTCACAAGCCATCAAACAAAGCCGAGCTACTTGAATTTTTGTGCCAGGAGTGGCATAAAGTCACCCAACAGCAATGTGACAGAATGGTGGAGAGCATGCCAAGATGCATGAAAGCTGTGGTTAAAAATCATGGTTATTCCACCAAATATTGATTTCTGAACTCTTCCTAAGTTAAAACATTAGTATTTTGTTGTTGAAAAAGGAATATGAATTTGTTTTCTTTGCATTATTTGAGGTCTGAAAACAATGGTTGGTTATTTTGGTTATTTTGATCCATTGTTGTTTTCTACAAATATTTTATTTGGAATTTGGTAGTAATGTTGTCAGTAGTTCATAGAATAAAACAAACATTTTCATTTTAGTCAAACACATACCTATGAATAGTAAAACCAGAGAAACTGATAATATTGCAGTGGTCTCTTAATTTTTTCCAGAGCTGAATGTACCATTTGTAAAGAAAGCATAAATGAGTAGGCAAAACACGTCTTTTAATTCTTATGGCATTCATATTCAACTGTAGGTCTTAACAGATTGGCACAATTATAAAACAAAACATGGCAACAAAGAAAAAAATGAATTGACCCCTGGTCAAAAGTCTGCATACCCTTAGTTCTTAATACTGTGTATTGCCCCCTTTAGCATCAATGACAGTGTGCAGTCTTTTGTAATAGTTGTCTATGAGGCCCCAAATTCTTGCAGGTGGTATAGCTGCCCATTCGTCTTGGCAAAATGCCTCCAGGTCATGCAAAGTCTTTGGTCGTCTTGCGTGAACCGAACGTTTGAGATCTCCCCAGACTGGCTCAATGCTATTATGATCAGAAGACTGTGATGGCCACTCCAGAACCTTCACCTTTTTCTGCTGTAACCACTGGAGGGTGAACTTGGCCTTGTGCTTAGTGTCATGGTTGTGCTGGAAAGTCCAAGAGCGCCTCATGCACAGCTTTCGTGCAGAATAATGCAAATTGTCTGCCAGTATTTTCTGATAACATGCTGCATTCATCTTGCCATCAATTTTCACCAGATTCCCTGTGCCTTTAGAGTTCACACACCCCCAAAACATCAGTGACCCACCACCATGCTTCACAGTGGGGATGGTATTCTTTTCACTATAGGCCTTGTTGACATCTCTCCAAACATGGCGCTTATGATTGTGACCATAAAGCTCTATTTTGGTCTCGTCACTACAAATTACAGTGTGCCTCAAGCAGTGAGGCGTGTCAAGGTGTCGTCGGGCATATTGTAACCAGGATTTTTTGTGGCAGTGGTGCAGTAAAGGCTTCTCTCTGGCAACTCGACAATGCAGCTCATTTTTGTTCAAGTATTGTCGTATTTTGCTCCTTGAAACAACCATACCGTCTTTTTTCAGAGCAGCCTGTATTTCTCCTGAGGTTACCTGTGGGTTTTTCTATGTATCCCGAACAATTTTTCTGGCAGTTTTGGCTGAAATGTCTCTTGGTCTACCTGACCTTGGCTGGTATCAAGAGATCCCTGAATTTTCCACTTCTTACTAAGCGATTGAACAGTACTGCCTGGCATTTGCAAGGCTTCGGATATCTTTTTATATCCTTTTCCATCTTTATAAAGTTCCATTACCTTGTTACGCAGGTCTTTTGACAGTCTTTTCTGCTCCCCATGACTCAACATCTAGTCTGCTCAGTGCATCCACGTGAGAGCTAACAAACTCATTGACTATTCATACACAGACACTAATTACAATTTAAAAATTCACAGGTGTGGAAAATTAACCTTTAATTGCCATTTTCACCTGTGTGTGTCACCTTGTTCGTCTGTAACAACACCAAACATTCAAGGGTATGTAAACTTTTGATCACGGCCATTTGGGCGATTTCTGTTATTATTATGATTTAAAAAGGAGCCAAACAACTATGTGATAATAAATGGCTTTTTATGATCACTATCCTTCAATACATTTTTTTGCATGATCATATTTTCTAAATTAATGCCAAAATTTCACAATTTCTGCCAGGGTATGCAAACTTATGAGAACAACTGTATATTGAAGCAACATTTCAAGAATTCAGTCAGGAAGATGAAGCTTGGTCGCAAATGGGTCTTCCAAATGGACATTGACCCTAAACATACTTCCAAAGTTGTGGCAAAATGGCTTAAGGACAACAAAGTCAAGGTATTGGTGTGGCCATCACAAAGTCCTGACCTCATTCCTATAGAAAATGTGTGGGCAGAATTGAAAAAGAGTGTTCAAGCAAAGAGGCCTACAAACCTGACTCAGTTACACCAGGTTCTGTCAGGACGAATTGGCCAAAATTCACCCAACGTATTGTGGGATGCTTGTGGAAAGCTACCCAAAACGATTGAATGTGTCTCATTGTATTGAGCGGTAGAAGTAAAGAAATATCTAACATATCCTTTATTTGAACAAGTTACTGAAAGTCAGCCAACCGACAACAGACTCCCTCAGATTCCCACACATGCACTGTAGTTATGTAATACCTGCATGATGTGCCACTGCTGAGGACTGGATCAAACCATTGTGAGGCAAAGGGCGGTGGGTCACAATCATTTGAAACTTAAAAATGCGCTATTAAGTGTCTATGTCTTGCAAAGCGTGTTATAAATATTATTGAAATTACATAGTTATTTTACAGTGATATATTGGTGAGGGAAAAATCATAGTTTTCCCAGGATGGCAAATCTGTCCGAAAGACTGGCAAATGTAAATGACCATCAGGTCTCAGAGTTACTCACCTTTCTTTATCTTTGGTTGATAAACAAGCATAGCGGCGCCCACAAACGGATAACATAACTTCTAGAAAGTTTTTACACAAGCTCTTTCAGGAAATGTTAAGATGCTCTACAGTAGTTGCTAATATCATTCCTTTTTGTGTCAGACGTATTATGTTTATTTTAGAAAAATATACCTGTTGGTACGTAAGTAAACCTTCTTGTCCCGATTTGAATGCTTTCTACCTGGTTAATATCATAGCGTGGTCTTCAAACAATTACAATGAGGAAAAAAGTTATAAACACTGTTTGAGCTAAATGTGAGTAAATAAAAACCCGGTCTGACAAGTGATTGTTACGTCACTCGTACCTAGATGTTCTAATGGTGCGTTCTAAACAATACGTTCTAATCACACCGGTATGGTCGTATGCTTCAGGGACCACCCTGGCCTGATTACACTGGTGTGATCATACGCGTCAAAGGGTTAACCAAAATGCAGGTAGAGTTAAAAATGCAATGGAAACACATCAAGCATTATACAACCCTGTTTCCAAAAAAGTTGTGAAGCTGTCTAAAATGGAAATTAAAACAGAATGCAAAGATGCGCAAATCATTGAAATCCTATATTCAATACAAAATAGTACAACATTTCAAATGTTGAAACTGAAAAATGTTATAGTTTCTACAAAAATATGCCCACTTCAAATTTCATGCCAGAAACACATTTAAAAAAAACTGGGTCTGGGGCAATAAAAGACTGGAAAAGTTGTGTAATACAAAAAAAGAACATGGTGGAGCATCTCACAAATAATTAGTTAAATTGGCAACAGGTCAGTAAAATGAGCTTCCCTGAGAGGATGAGTCTTTCAGACTCTGTGAAAGACTGTGCAGGCAACTAGAGCAACAATCTAAGAATAACGTTTCGAAATGTAAAATTGCATAGAGTTTGGGGATCTCATCATCTATGCTATGTACATAACACGGACGTCGCTAGGCCCATTTTACGGAGGCATTAGCCAATATACCCTTTCAGCTAGCCCACCACCATTTTTTTTAGAAATGTATGGAGGTTAAAACATTTTTTTGAGTTCTTAAAAATGTCTTGTATGGAAATTGTTTAGACAAGTTGCAATTCGTGAAATTCGACTTGCACTACAGACCAGACGTCATGTAATATTAAGGGGATTAGTCATTTTTTTCTTTACCGGAAGGCAAGAAAGCTAGATACAAAATTCTAGTGGACACTTCAGAGAAGACTAAGATGTCTCAATTGTAATACAAATTAAAAGCAATTATAATGTAATTCAACAAAATAGTAAGGTGGCCAACAATTGGGGATGGTGGCCGATAATAGGGGCTCATATTTTTTAGCTACGTCACTAACCAACTACTGAAAATATTAATTTCCCCAGATATTTCAAAAATGATCATTGATGACATGCTAGCTAAAATTTGTATGTCACTAATAATCATAATAAAATGTCGGGCAGCTGAAATCCTATATCGAACAAGAATAGAAAACATTTCACTTTCAAAACTACAGCAGTTGGTCTCCTCAGTTCCTAAACACTAACAGAGTTTTGTTAAAAGAATAGAAAATGCAAGACAGTAATAAACATGCCCCTGTTCCTACTTTTTTTGAAACAAGTTGATGGCATCAAATTCAAAATAGGCATATATTTTTCCAAAAACAGTATTTCTCTGGTTTAACATTTGACATGCTGTCTTTGTACTATTTTCAATTAAATATAGGGATTAAATGATTTGCACATAATTGCATTCTATTTTTATTTGCATTATACACAGCGTCACAACTTTTTGAGAAACAGGGTTGTATTATTATTATGAAATATGATAACATGCCTATAATGTGCACTACATCATCATCCTCGTTTTCATCAGTCTGGTGGGAAAATATGTTTATTGCTTGTTATTAAAGAGAATTTTAGAACATTCTCCTAAAGCTTTTTTTAAAACTGGATGGACCATCATAACCTTGAATATGTTGTAGAATAAAAAAAACATGTTCACTTATTGCACCTGTTTTTGCACCTGCATTTTCATCTGTTTCACTCTGCTTTTCCATGCTTCCATGTTTCTTGGAACTTACAGTAAACACCTTAAAGACACCCTCTGCGTCACTGAAGTGTTTCTGAAACATGATCATAAGACAGAGGAAATTAAGTCCAGACACCTTTCGCAAATAGAAATATATTTTTTCTTCATGCAAATGTTTGTACTTTGACTAGTGTTAAAACTGTCTTACCTACATAAAAATGACATATTACCCAACTGTTTTTTGTTTATAAAACAATAAATAACAGTTTAGGATTCCAAAATCTCTCCAGACTTACTTTTACATTTTTTTGTTGCTTGAACTTTTCTATAACCTTTTTTTTGGTTCTTTCATTTCTGGTCAAAATACTGGTGCGTGCATCATCATTTTGATTCTCCTCAATGTCGTCCGTCTTGGTGCAGATGAAGTTGATGCTTCTGCATTCTCCTCCTGGTCCAAAGAGGCTAACAGTGCTGTCTAAAATCTCCCAAGGTTCCTTTTCTGAAATTGCTCGTGAAATGTCGCTCACAATCCAAACAGCAGAGCACTTTCCTACAAACTGAAATGTCAAGCAAACGGTTCAACAGAAAATATTTATATAGTGGTTATAGAAAGTCACCACCCCCTTTCAAAATGTGCACCCAAAGTATGTTGCCTTACAGTCTGAAATTAAACTACAATAAATCAGACTTTTTACGTTTATTTACACAAAGTCACCCACAATATCACAATAAGTGAAAGTACAATTCTAAAAAAGTCTGAAAATGTAATAATAATAAAATTAATTAGTAATTAAATTAAAACAGAAAAATATCTAATTTGAAAAAATTAACCCCCCTTAGAATTGCAATTGCAAACTGGCTGAGATATAACCAACCACCTTCTAGATTAAAAAACCAAGTTCATTGATTTGTGATTCCTTCAGAATGAAAGAAGTTGTTCATAGGACTCCACTGCTTACTAATGTAATTTAAAGCAAAGAAATCCCTAATGAGGAAATGGTACTTTAAAAGGATCTATGAGATAAAGGCAGGGGATGGATATGAAAAGATTTCAGATGCTTTGTTTATCCCTTGAAGCCCAATAAAGACCATTATTAAGAACTGGAAGGCATATGGCACCACCCAGACCCTGCATAGTCCAGGCCACCCTCTGAACTGG
This sequence comes from Esox masquinongy, assembly GCA_016801175.1. Taxonomy (NCBI): domain Eukaryota; kingdom Metazoa; phylum Chordata; class Actinopteri; order Esociformes; family Esocidae; genus Esox; species Esox masquinongy. The sequence continues at coordinate 42,331 of JACXGI010004152.1, forward strand.
ATGACCAAGCTAGGAGGAGTCTGATCAGAGAGGCTACCAAAAAGCCAGTGGCAACTTTGAAGGAGCTTAAGGCGTGGTCAATGTGTGCATGTGACCACAATTTGGCAGGGTGAGAAGAAAAAACCAGGCAAGCCTCGTTCAGCCGATCCGGGATTAGAAGGGATAAATGTTGTTGCCCTGGTTGGACTTGATCGGCGGTGTTCTATGTGACAGACTGTCTTTAACCACTATGCTATTTAAACAGCAGGTGTTGTTTCACGTGATACTTGTGTAGAGATCAGGGGTCTGTTTAATTCCTGCATTGGCAAACCAATTAGTCAAAAATCCACGGTTTCTCAAACTAGTTCCCTACATTTACTGTTAACATCCAAACCAACAACAGGAATAACAGGATCGGAACACTACATTCAATGCATTAAATTAGAAAGAGATTACTGTAGGTAGCTAGCTTGGAGAATTGGTAATATACAGCTCTGGAAAAAATAAAGAGGCCACTGCAGAATTATCAGTTTCTCTGGTTTTACTATTCATAGGTATGTGTTTGAGTAAAATTAACAGTTTTGTTTTATTCTATAAATTACTGACAACATTAGTCTCAAATTCCAAATAAAAATATTGTAATTTAGTGTATTTATTTGTAGAAAATAACAAAAAAGGTGCAATGTTTCAGACCTCAAATAATGCAAAGAAAACAAATTCATATTCATTTTTCAACAACAAAATTCTAATGTTTTAACTTATGAAAGAGTTCAGATATCAATATTTGGTGGAATAACTCTGATTTTTAATCACAGCTTTCATGCATCTTGGCATGCTCTCCACGATTCTGTCACATTGCTGTTGGGTGACTTTATGCCACTCCTGGCACAAAAATTCAAGTAGCTCGGCTTTGTTTGATGGCTTGTTACTATCCATCTTCCTCTTGATCCAATTCCAGAGGTTTTCAATGGGGTTCAGGTCTGGAGATTGGGCTGGCCATGACAGGGTCTTGATCTGGTTGTCCTCCATCCACACCTTGATTGACCTGGATGTGTGGCATGGAGCATTGTCCTGCTTGAAAAAACAATTCTCAGAGTTGTCTGAGCAGAAGGAAGCAGGTGTTCTTCCAGGATAACCTTGTACTTGGCTTGATTCATGCGTCCTTCACAAAGACAAATCTGCCTGATTCCAGCCTTGCTGAAGCATCCCCAGATCATCACAGATCCTCCACCAAATTTCACAGTGGGTGCGAGACACTGGCTTGTAGGCCTCTCCAGATCTCTGTCTAACCATTAGATGACCAGGTGTTGGGCAAAGCTGAAAATTTGACTCATCAGAGAAGATGACCTTACTCCATTCCTCTACGGTCCAATCCTTATGGTCTTTTGCAAACTTCAGCCTGGCTCTTCTTTGCTTCTCATTGATAAAGGGCTTTTTTCTAGCTTAGCACAACTTCAGCCCTACCCCTAGGAGCCTGTTTTGAACCGGCCTCGCCATGCACTTCACCCCAGCTGCTGTTTGCCATTACTTTTTGTAGGTCACTTGATGTCATCCTGCGGTTGTTGAGTGACATTCGAAAGAGTTGATGGTCATCTTGGTCAGTGGAAAGTCATTTTTGCCCTCTGCCAGTCTGTAGCTTTGTTGTCCCCAATGTCTGTTGCTTGACCTTGTTCTTATGACCCGCCGTCTTTGGAATTTTCAGAATGGAAGCAACCTGACGCTCAATGTATCCCTCTGCCAATAAAGCCATAATTGAACCCTTCTTTCCCTCACTCAAAGCTTTTCTTTTCAACTTTTTTGTCATGCTGAATAGTTATTTTCTTATTAAAATTACCTTTGAGGTACTACTTGCACTGTTTTTGCCATCCAGCTGGTCCTATTGCAAGAGGATAGCGATGACCACAGCAGTGGTTTTCATACTTTTCCTCATTAAATTATATTTGGTTCAGGTTATCACCTAATCAGTACCTCATTAAGTAAAATGAGTTGTGCCTGTGTTGGAATTTAAAAGACACTGGAATGGAATGGCTGCAATACATGTAGAAATACTGATTTAAGAAAAACTTATGGGGTTCATATTCAACTGTAGGTTAGAATGGCACAGTCATACATCAAAACATGGCAACAAAGAAAAAATTGTACTGACCCCTGTTCAAAAGCCTGCATACCCTTAGTTCTTAATACTGTGTATTGCCCCTTTTAGCATTAATTACAGCATGCAGTCTTGTCCATGAGGCCCCGAATTCTTGCTGGTGGTATAGCTGCCCATTCGTCTTGGCAAAATGCCTCCAGGTCATGCAAAGTCTTTGGTGGTCTTGCATGAACCGCACGTTTGAGATCTCCCCAGAGTGGCTCGGTGATATTAAGGTCAGGAGACTGTGATGGCCACTCCAGAGCCTTCACCTTTTTCTGTTGTAACCACTGGAGTGTCAACTTGGCCTTGTGCTTAGGGTCATTGTCGTGCTGGAAAGTCCAAGAGCGTCCCATGCGCAGCTTTTGTGCAGAAGAATGCAAATTGTCTGGCAGTATTTTCTGATAACATGCTGCATTAATCTTGCCATCAATTTTCACAGGATTCCCCATGCCTATAGAGCTTACACACCACCAGAACATCAATGAGACACCACCAAGCTTCACAGTGGGGATGGTATTCTTTTCACTATAGGCCTTGTTGACCCCTCTCCAAACATAGTGCTTATGGTTGTGACCATAAAGCCCTATTTTGGTCTTGTCACTCCAAATTACAGTGTGCCAGAAGCAGTGAGGCATATTGTAACCAGGCTTTTTTGTGGCATTGGCGCAGTAAAGGCTTCTTTCTGGCAGCTCGACCATGCTGCTCATTTTTGTTTAAGTATCATCTAATTGTGCTCCTTGAAACAACCACATCGTCTTTTTCCAGAGCAGCCTGTATTTCTCCTGAGGTTACCTGTGGGTTTTTCGTTGTATCCCGAACAATTCTTCTGGTAGTTTTGGCTGAAATCTTACTTGGTCTACCTGACCTTGGCTTGGCATCAAGAGATACCTGAATTTCCCACTTCTTACTAAGCGATTGAACAGTACTGACTGGCATTTGCAAGGCTTTGGATATCTTTTTATATCCTTTTCCATCTTTATAAAGTTCCATTACCTTGTTACGCAGGTCTTTTGACAGTTCCTTCCTGCTCCCCATGGGTATCTAGCAATTTACAAAGCCACAGGAGTGACAAAGTAACCTTTATTTGCCATTTTAACCGTTGTATGTCACCTTGTGTGTGTGTAACAAGGCCAAACATTCAAGGATATGTAAACTTTTGATCAGGGCCATTTGGTTGATTTCTGTTATCATTATGATTTAAAAAAGAGCCAAACAACTATGTGATAATAAATGGCTTCATATGATCACTTTCCTTGAATAAAATACATTTTATTTTTTGCATGATCAGTCATATTTTCAAAATCAATGCCAAAATGTCACAATTTCTGCCAGAGTATGCAAACTTATGAGCACAACTGTATAATGAAAACCAGAACAGTTGAATAGCTAATCATAACGCTATGTGAACTGAAATCAAATGCAATTTGCAAACCCAATTAATTACGTCCGCGTAGAGGGTCGAACCCATGACAACAACACTCCTCAAAAGGGTCGAACCCAGGTAAAAACACTCCTCAAAAAAGCAACATCAAGTTTCATTTGAACTTTGCCAAAAAGTACACAGTAGATTCTGATGCCATAAATAAATAAATCAGTCTTGTGGTCAGATGAGACCAAAATTGTGCTTTTTGGACTGAACACAAAACGATATGTCTGGCGAAAACCTAATACATCTTTCCACCCAAAGAACATCATGCTTACAGTGAAGCAGAGTAGCAGAATCCTGTTGGTGGGGTGTTTCTCTTCAGCAGGGACTGGATCACTTGTCAGGATAGAAAGGAAAATGGACAGTGCAAAATACCTACAGATTCTTGGGGAGAACCTGTTTCCCTCTGCCAGGAAGTTGAAAACAGGAACATGGTTCATGTTCCAACATGACAATGACCCAAAGCACACCGCCAAAGCAACCGTACAGTGGCTGAAGGACAAGAAGGTGAAAGTCCTTGGATGACCTACTCAGAGTGGTTAGATACACAGATTGCCACACAAGACTGGGTATCGGACCTCGCCAGGGACAAAACAGATTAGTTGAGGATAAGATGGCCACAAGCATCAGTACTGTAACTACATACAGTAAACCAAGCAAACAAACTAGAGGTAAAGTAAAGCCTCATCGGTGGAACTGTCCACGGAGACTGGAAATTCACTAGAAATCTGGTCTTGTTTATGGGCCTTTGATATGCGGAGCTAGAATCCTCCATTGTAGAACGCCATTTGGGTCTTAGCTTCTAAAAATGACAGTGTTAAATAACACAATTTAATGTGCTGAATACGCCTTTTGAACAATCAGCACATGAATATGAACTATCATGACATACACGTGAAGATATATATAATTTTTTACGCATAGGTTTTGACACTAGCATTAGTAATATACAGTTAGGTCCAGAAATATTTGGACACTGACACAATTTTCATAGTTTTGGCTCTGTATGCCACCACAATGGATTTGAAATTAAACAACTGAGATGCAATTGAAGTGCAGACTTTCAGCTTTAATTCAAGGGGTTGAACAAAAATATCATATGAAATGTTTAGGAATTGCAACCATTTTCATACACAGTCCCATTTTTTCAGAGGCTCAAATGTAATTGGACAAATTAACACAATCATAAATAAATTTTTTAATACTTTGTCGAGAATCCTGTGCAGGCAATGACTGCTTGAAGTCTGGAACGCATGGACATCGTTCCAGACTCTTTTTTTTCTCAGAATGTACCAAACTGTTGATTTGGCCACTCCTAATATTCCTGCTATCTCTCTGATGGATTTTCTTTTTTTGGAGCCCAAGGATGGCCTGTTTCACTTGCATTGAGAGCTCCTTTGACCGCATGTTGTTGGTTCACAGCAACAGCCTCCAAATGTGAATGCCACACCTTGAATCTACTCCAGACATTTTACCTGCTTAATTGATGAAGAAATAACAAATGAATAGCCCACACCTGTCCATGAAACAGCTTTTGAGTCAATTGTCCAATTACTTTGGGTCCCTTGAAAAAGAGGGGGATAAATATTAAAGAGCTGTTATTCCTGAACCCTTCCTCCAATTTGGATGTGAATACCCTCAAATTAAAGCTGACAGACTGCACTTTGAGCCCATATTCATTATTTAACTGTAACTTTAATATATTTTGGTGAACAGCCAAAATAACAAAACTTGTGTCACTGTCCAATTATTTCTAGACCTAACGGTATATTTTGCAGTGATTCATCGGTAAGTAGGGGAGAGTGGGGTGAGATGAGCCAGTGGGTAAATTGACCCCCCCTTTATCTAAACAACTGTACTATTTTAATGACATTGTGTGGGCAAAAAAGGGCTTGGGCAGTGTGGGGCAATAGCATTAAGATAGCATACAATTCTGCGAGAGGCTAAGTAGAACTAAGAAGAAACATTGTACCTGCATTAGAGTAGGGTGTGACAGTATGCTAATCTCACTAGAATAGCTGGGGGCAAGAACAGACCGCTTGGTATTCTGTAGTAAACGGGCAGAGTGCCAAATAAGGGAGAAGACGCTAGAGCTAGAAGTCGATTGGTTGGAATAACAACAGGGAAGCCCGAAGACGGCAGCTGCCACGAGATAGGTGTTAAACAACATATACCGCACCCATATATGGTATGAACCGCTCCTTGACCCAGAAAAGCAGAAAAACGGGAAAATCTAGGGTAGGTGGCTTATGCTATAAAAACTGTGTGTGCTGTGATTGTGTCAGACTCTGTTGGACTGAGTGCCACACTGTCTCCAGATATATCTGTATGGGGGAATAAAGATAATTGCCGGCAATGCGAGTTTGTCTCCTCTTGATCTCTTCTCATTAACCAACCCGGGGAAGTACTTTAGGTCGGTACTTCAACAGCAGGTTGATTTACAGATAGGGTTACATATAAAAAATACTGTTTGGGCGTATTTTTTGTGGAGTCCGCAGGTGATTGGGCGGTATACTTTTAATGAAATCTGACAACCCTTGTTGCACACCTGTCGTTGCAGGAAAGGCAGCCTAGTACTTTGGTCGTGGCTAGAAGGAAGGGATAAAACTCCCATTCCCTTCTGTAGGTAGCTATGTAATGCTAGACAAAAATGTTTTTTACTAAAAAACAAGCTGATGGATGCAAACGATGTTCTCCCCAAACAAATATATCGATACAAAATTATGTTTTTAACTGAGGAAAATGGCCAGAATAAGCTAGCTGATGATTGATGGAAATTATGTAGTTTTCTCCAACAACAAAACAATTAAATATTTTTCATTTACATAGCAAGGTGTAATCATTTTATTACTTATAATTTGTAATTCAGTTTTCATTGTTGGCAGAGTCCAAATTATGCGACAACTGGGGGGTTCAACTGTGCATGGGTATATACCGCTTCTTAATTTTTTGAGTCTGGGGGGTATGGAGGGGGTGCCCTGTAAGGACAGCTTGTTACCTGTTGTTACCTGACTTGTTGTCTTTACATTTTTTGGGTAAAAATCCCCCCATAATTCGAACCCTGATTGTTGGTCATATTTAGATCCAGTCCATTCAACAAATGCTGCTAGGTTATAGCTGCTATCAGCATTCACTAGCTTTTGGGCAACAGGTTTACTAGACTAGCTTTTGTGTTATACTGTTATTGAAGTGATCTTTTTGCTAGGCCGCGTAACGGAGACCACCAAGAACAACAAATGTCTCCACTAACATTCTCTGTTCCCATTTTTTCATTTGAAATCTTGCAATTCTTAACATTCTTTGGAAATTGTTTTTCACTGGAGCGTGTACAGAGAGTGGGCCAAAAACATGTTTCTGACTGAATAAGTGAATGGATGATTACACATTCTGACATAGCGCAGTGGTTGGAGATGGAGACTGTGACACGGTAGCCTGGAAATCAAATCGGACTGGGGACACAATTTTGTTGCTAAGGATAAGCTCGCTACGACCATCCGTATAGTGGCTTGTTTGTTATACTATGCTACTATCCTATCTTTTTTATATACTATGCTGTTAAGCTATTAAATTTGGTTCTGCATTATCAAGGTGTTGCATGATGAATTGTATGCCCATGTTGACTTCATCGTCCACGTTGTCCCCCCTAGGCTTGCCTAGTTTCTGTTTCTTGTTCTAACACACACATTAGTTCCTCTAAACCAACCTATGCAATCGCTAACTATAGACTGGTTTTGATTAAATAAACATTTCACGTTGAACACTAAAAATATAATACTACAACTGTACAATGGCTTCACTTTAAAGCAGCACTGTATA
>JACXGI010004153.1:0-13426 GCA_016801175.1 Esox masquinongy
ACCTTAACCCACTGTCCATTCCCCCAACCCTAACCCACCGTCCATTCCCCCAAGAGAAACCCACTGTTCATTCCCCTAATCTTAACCCACTGTCCATTCCCCCTAACCTTAACCCACTGTCCATTCCCCCTAACCCTAACCTACTGTCCATTCCTCTAACCTTAACCCACTGTCTATTCCCCCTAACCCTAACCCACTGTCTATTCCCCTAACCTTAACCCACTGACCCCCCCATCTCTCCTGTCCATCACTGTGCCAACTGAGGCTCCATTTGACAGGCAAATCACCCACTCAGCACTGCCCCACCGAGACACTGGAAGGGGGAGAAAGACAATGTCTAAGCGACTGACTGAGTGAGTCTGTGTGAGAGAGGGAGAGAGAGAGACGGAGAGAGCAGTAGCGGTCGGGCAAACAAGTCCTCGGGTCGGTTTGGGACGGCGAGGTGGACGGGAGTTCCCAGTCGATGCCGGCTCGAGTTCCCGACGCCTGTTTTTGCAAGAGAGTGAGTGGGTCCGAGCTGGGCCTGTTGCTACTGGCCTGTGGGTGTTACCTCCACCACTGTCAGGGAGCGTTGGTCAACAGACAGAATGGTCAGGGTGAGGAGGCGTATGTGTGTGTGTGTTTGAGTATGAGGTAGGAAGGAGATTGTGTGCTGGTGTGGGATGGGACCAGCCATCAGTAAACTGTCGGTGAAGCTCAGCCAGCAAGTAAAGAGCAGGTCTTCAGGTAAGAGAGAACACACACACACACAGACACACACAGACAGTTCTCTATTGCTGGATGTTGTAAACTGGATGAAGGGAGTGTCTCGGTGTGTAATGTATTCTGTGTTATTAGGACGCTTTCCCTGTCTCTCCTCCAGTCAGAGTTATTGCTAAGTGGGAACTTGGAAGCTGGCCAGACACTGTAGAGAGATAGAGTCCACATTAGAGATGCCTTCATCATTTTAGTCTGCTATTGGGGAAGCTGCAGTTCCTGTGTCACTGCGAACTGTCGGCAGGTCCGACAGATCTGATTGTCAGCTAATGAGTTCTTCTTATCCGTTGGATTTTAAATATGCGTACTGTGATTAAGTTTTTGTGGAACTCTGAATGGTTTGAATGGGAACTTTGTTTCACTTCACCAAGCTGAATCTGGACTGATGAAAGAGTGCTGAATAGTGACTGTCTGTTTTCAGTGTGTTTGCATACTGTGGACGAGCTCATTTCAGTCTGGTCCTCGGCTCACCAAACAACACAACCTGAATATTGTTCCTGCTGAAGTCCCGAGTCTGGAGTTCCAGGAAATATTTGCATAGACGTTTGGGGTTGGGTTATAGCTTAGTATGTATTAAGTTTGGAATATTATGGTTTTATATTATTTATCAACAAGTTATTGTCAGGCAGAAAACAAATTTACCTTTAAAAAAATATTCAAACATTACTGTATTAAAGTGGCTTTCTTATATAAACCTAACCATTATTAATTTTTTATGAAATTTTGATTGTGGTAAACTGAAACTGAAACATGAGTGAATCCACAGTACCTTGTTGAATATCACGCTGCTTCTGAGTTAACAGAGATGAAACACGTAAGAACCTCCGGGCAAGAAAGTGGCCAGAGTTTTCAGAGGTGGAAGAATAACATGGGAGTGTATACAAAACCGTGACATTTGGCGCTGTCACAGAGGCCTCGGCCGGCTCAGTTGACACGCCCGCCCACGGAGATATCAGTCCGTCTGTCTGAGTCTGCAAGGTCAGGTCAGTGTTCGCCCGTCCCGGACGTTCACCGAGCTCCTCTGCTTCTCCTTCAGGGTGCAAGTACACATGTCACCCAGAGTGTCGAGAGAACGTGTCGCTGGACTGTCGCCCTGGCACACCTGTTGCCGTGGACACCCCCCTCAGCCCCCTCAGCCAGGACCACCTGAACAACAACGCTCTGCACAATGTGAGTACACTATGGCAATTTCGATTTCGACCAGTTGTCTCTGCATCAAAAGTGTGTGTGTGTGTGTGTGTGTGTGTGTGTGTGTGTGTGTGTGTGTGTGTGTGTGTGTGCGTATCGGGTCTTCTGTTTAAGTAGTATTTCTGGAGATGTGTGGTAAATGCATGCTGTTGTTACTCCCAGCTATTTTTCCTCCACTTTCAACTCACTTTGCCATGACTCAGCTTCCTGTCCTGCATTATATTTCACCACAAGAGGGTGCTGCCCAGTACTGAGATGTAGTTCACTAATGTACCACCAGATGTCGCTCTCTCTGTCTCTGACGCTCTCTGTCTCAGAACTCTTGGGTGAGTGACTCAAGTGTTCTGGGGTGGGTGCAGACAGTCGTGTGTTAGCTCTGAATACTCCCGGTGGTTTTCTACAGAAGAGTGTGTGTTTCGGATTAGCTGGGTGGGGCCGGTGCTTGAGACCAGCTGTCTCTCCCTAAAGAAGAGCACTACAGTAATCATTTTAGCATGTACTGAGTGCAGTTCACTCAGGGAACGGCTGAAGGCATTGTGCCAAATGGACTCATCTTTGTACTTCTCTGTCAATCTTCAACACTGCAGTGGAACAATTTTAGTGGTGAGAGGTTGTCTAAGAAAGGTTTGATCAGCAGAAACCTGGGCCCAGGGCTGAACAGGGAGTGTTACTCTGGGGCACTGTGTGTATGTGTGTGTGCATTAGTGTGTGTGTGGCCGTGTCAGATATTGCACGGTATTGACCACCTTCTCACGTGAGACCTCCCATCACCAGAAGCACATCTTTGTAGGATGCTGTTTGTCTTCCTACGACCAAAACCTCAATCCTCCCAGCGGACTTGAGGACCAGTCTGTCTATCTAACTTTCATTTGATATGACATGAAGCCGTGTCATTAAACGATATGTCTCAGAGAGAGAACTTGGACACAGGGCAGAGGAAGACAGTGAGCTATGTATCCCAGGTTAGAGTAGTCTGAAATAAACTACTAAGACATAGTCAGGAATCCTCCATAACGTCAATCTGCAAAAACTTAATTACGAACTCAATACCTAGTGTTGCCTTCTCTGGTATGTGTGTCTGTCAGTACCTATACCAGCAGATGAATCACCGATGGCAGTTGAGATGATCTAGTTTACAGTAATTACCAATAATGGCTGCCAGCCTACGCATAGTGACATTTAAAACTAGCAGGCGACCTTTCACCCTCAGCACAACTTGGAGTAAGACTTGATCTAGGGCAGTTCTCGGCCGGTCATGCCAGCTGTAATGTCTTTTGCAGATTGAACAGGTCAGTAATTGGGTTAAGCAGCGGTTGTCCTGGTCTGGACTTTATCACTCGGTCAACTATGACTGAGTAGTAATGAGATGAACATCAGTCTGACCCAGACTGCTGTCATGGGACTACGTTTGGACGTTTATCTGAAATGGACTCATTGGAAATGGCTGGACGGTGCACTGTGCATTTCTCAGTATAGGCACATGATTCACATTGAACTCAACACGGAAAGCTATACACGCAATACAAACTCACTAACACAAGAAATGACACACAGAGACACCTGTGTACATAATCTGTGTGCTGTTATTGATTTGTTGAATTAGTTAATGTGTGATTGGTTAGTTAATGTATTGTTAGCTGTAGATTGTTGTTTGTTCCTCAACATGTCTGAACCCTATCTGTCCACGTCCCCTACTGCTCTTTGATAGGCTGAGGCATGTGTTTCTTTGCCTTCTAACAGGTTAAGCTACAGGGGTGGTAAATAATAGGACCACTTCCTGTTCCTCCCTGATGGGATGGTCAAACATTGGGACTTGGGGAAACCGGTCCTTAGAAGAAGTAGAATGTTGATATGCATTCCCTCAGGTCTTCATTGCTGCTTATTAACCCCTTCTGTATTAGCTTAGGAGGGTCTCTGTAAGTTGTTGGTCTTTAACCTTAAACGACTGTGATGTTAAGTGCATTCTTGGCAAACCTTCACAGACCACTTTATCTGTGGAGGAATGCCTTGAGACTGCACCCAGGGTCTCTGCGACTAACTGATTCCTCTCTGATTCCTTTTCTTCTCTTTCTAAGTCTGCATAAGGTAAGTTATTACCTGCTACACCTAATTGGGCAGCTCCCATCATGCCATACGGCATTGTTATCCACCCTTATCAGAGCTGACTCACCTTTTCACTCTTAAAAACATCCCATCGGATCTCAAATCCACCCAATTGCTGTGGTTAATAAGCTGTGGGCCAAAGTGAAAAGTACAAGAGGGCAGGAAAAACCTCAAAATAAATCAAACAAGGCTTTAGACATCATGCTGAATTAATGTTCCTCGACAGCTCAATGCTGCCAACAAAAATAGCTGTCCGTTTCCTTAGTGACCCCACGGGTTATGAAACGATGTGGAGTGGAAATACCCCTGAACTCTGGTGAGATTCTGTTTTCCACTTTCACTTTGTTAATCGCTAACAGGCTGCTCTTCTGCACTGACACACGTCGTTCAACATGCCTCTGACTTCGTTCTCCAAGAACTCAGAACCAAGAAGTCAGAAGAACATCTGCATTCAGTGTATGAGTACAGAGCTGGAACGTTAGATAGTTTACCTTTTAGTAACCTTTCGTCATCTGCGGGAATGTTGAGAAACGCACAGTTAAGGAAGACGTGGTTACTGAGGTCAACATCACATTTCTAATCTGGTTCTGATCTACTCTACTGGATTTTGGTGGTGCAGTGTTTAGGTTTTACTGCTACATGGTTGTTGCAAAGAAGCTGGGTCAGAGTTTAGTGAGTTCAGTGTGTTACTGTTTTACGGAGTGGGTGTTCTGACTGTCTCAATGTTCCTGTTTGGTGTCAAACTAGGCTGATAAATATGTTTAAAATCCCCAGAAATCCCAGAGCATACCTCTGACTGCAGCTGAATATTACAGACACGAGTTTCCCATCAGAATAAATCATTTTGTGAACGTTAGGATCAAATAATGTTCTAGGCATACAGACGCTGCTAAGCTAGAATCTTGGCCTCTACTACTGACTGTTCATTTCCTCAGGGAGACACCAATGATCAGCTACTTCCAAGTCTCTCATTGTTAATTTTTAGTTCATCTCTGAGAGCTCTATAGCAGCATGGAACAAAAACCCTGTCGCATCATCACATCATGCCCCAATCAAAATCTCTGCGTGTATTTTGTCTTCCAAGTCTGCCTGCACTGTTTGATGATGCAACTGTAGGCTATCATTGTTTCTAATCAGCACCTCATTTTCCATGTTGTCCCATCGTTTCCTCCCCCCCGCCTGTCTGGTGTGTAATCAGTGAATCATTGTGTTACCTGTCGAGGAGAGTTGGCCGCGTTGTTGACAGAGCCAGCATCTAATCAGACCCAATGCATAATCCGAGTGGAATGAGGGATAATCTCAGTGATGTTTGGATTCAGATAAACGACTGATGCTGACTCCAGTGACTGTTTTAACTGTATCTTCTTTGTGCTTTGCCTTCAGTGTCTGTATGTATGGAGCTGTGCTTTCCTCCTAACCTGCTGAAACAATGGTCGTGCTGGTCCCTGGCCTTTGATGTGTTTTGGACACTGATGGATGGGCTGAGTCCACAGTATATGCAACAAAAAACTTGGCTAGTGATTGGTTAGGGTTTGAGCTATGGATGCACTGATATATTGGCTGACATTCGATTATAAGCAGAAACATGAAAAATATGTCTTAAATATTTCAGAGCGATTGTGCTTTCGCCTGAATAGGGGTCCAATATACTCCAGTGTTTTTTATATATATATATATATATATATATATATATATATATACCCACACACACCGATCAGCCATAACATTATGACCACCTGCCTAATATTGTGTAGTTCCCCCTTTTGCTGCCAAAACTGCCCTGACCCTTTGAAGCATGGACTCCACTAGACCTCTGAAGGTGTGCTGTGGTATCTGGCACCAAGATGTTAGCAGCAGATCCTTTATGTCCTGTAAGTTGCGAGGTGGGGCCTCCATGGATCGGACCTGTTTGTCCAGCACATCCCACAGATGCTCAATTGGATTGAGATCTGGGGAATTTGGAGGCCAAGTCAACACCTTGAACTCGTATTTGTGTTCCTCAAACCATACCTGAACAAATTTTGCTTTGTGGCAGGGCGCATTATCCTGCTGAAAGATGCCAATGCCATCAGGGAATACCGTTGCCATGAAAGGGTGCACATGGTCTGCAAAAATTTTCAGGTAGGTGGTACGTGTCAAAGGAACATCCACGTGAATGGCAGGACCCAAGGTTTCCCAGCAGAACATTGCCCAAAGCATCACACTACCTCCGCTGGCTTGCCATATTCCCATAGTGCATCCTGGTGCCATGTGTTCTCCAGGTATGCGACACACACACACCCGGCCATCCACGTGAAAAAGAAAACGTGATTCATCAGACCAGGCCACCTTCTTCCACCTTCTTCAGCAAGGGCACCCTGACTGGTCTGCAGCTATGCAGCCCCATACGCAACAAACTGGGATGCACTGTGTTCTGAGACCTTTCTATCAGTACAAACATTAACTTTTTCAGCAATTTGAGCTACAGTAGTTCGTCTGTTGGATCGGAACCACATGGGCCAGCCTTCCCTCCCCACGTGCATCAATGAGCTTTGGCTGCCCATGACCCTGTCACCGGATCTCTGCTTTCCCTTCCTTGGACCACTTTTGATAGGTACTGACCACTGCAGTCCAAGAACACCCCATAAGGGCTGCAGTTTTGGAGACGCTCTGACCCAGTCGTCTAGCCATCACAATTTGGCCCTTGTCAAAGTCGCTCAGATCCTTACTCTTGCCCATTTTTCCTGCTTCTAACACATCAACTTTGAGGACAGAATGTTCATTTGCTGCCTAATATATCCCACCATGACAGGTGCCATGATGACGAGATTATCAGTGTTATTCACTTCACCAGTCAGTGGTCATAATGTTATGGCTGATCGGTGTATATACACACACACACACACACATAATTACCTATTGTTATTATTTTCTTTGTTATTCCTTATTTACTATATTTATATCCAGGCATTGTAAAATTTACAATTACAAATAAAGAAAATGTATTTATTGTTATATAATATATTTTCTATTCATTGACTCACTTATTTTCAATCTTTTTTATTAATATATGTAGAAACATAACATTTTTATGATTGACTTAGTATTTTTTTTAAATCAGAAGCATTTTCAGAAGTGTTTTTGTATAATTTATGACAGTGTACACAGGTATAGACATGACAAAACGTAGACATTGTTAGTAACATTGGCCGATGGTGTTACGTGAATTTGAGCATTGCCTGAAGGTAGGAAGGGGAATTTTCCCTCGTTTCTCCATTGGCAAGCACCATAGTCTTTTAGTGGATGCAAGCAGGAAGCCAGAGGAGTATGCAGAACAGATGGTTGACATGAGAGTACTTGGGAAGGTTGAACCCCAGGCAGATACATTGCAGGGTTTTGACAGCACAAGCAGAGAGCCCTAGTTGTAGTTTGTTGCAGTAGTCTAGACGTGAGATAAATGCCATGATTAGTTTTTGACCCGTTTCCTGTGTGGTTGGGTTGTATTCTATGAGTGTTGTAGAGCATGAAACTGAGGAACAGATGGTAGAGCATAAAATTGCAGGAGTGGGAAACTGTAGCATGTTGTCCAGGGTCCGGCCAAGGTTCTTTGCCTTCTGGGAAGGGCAAAGTGTGGATTTGAGATGGGGAGTTCTTGGAGCAGGAATGCCTTTACTCCAGGGGAAGAGCAGCTCTGCCTTGTCGAGGTTGAGCTTGAGATGATGCCTGGCCAACCAATCAGAGATGTTGACCAGGCATGTAGAAATGTGTGTAGCCACCTGGGTGTCAACGTGTGGGAAGGAGTACAGCATTTGTGTTTCCTCCACATAGACCATGTGAGGATATTACTCAACTGACTTGGTGTATGGAGAGAAGAGTAGAGGCCATAGACCCCAGACCTTAGGGACACCAGTATTGTGAGCTCGTTGAGCAGAAACCAGTCCTCTCCACATCACCTTGTAGAACGGTCTGTCATGTAGGATGCAATCCAAGAATGTTCAGGGTCTTAAACATCCAGCTCCAAGAGGTTGGAGAGGGGGTTATTATGATTAGAGTGGAAAGCAGCAGATGGACCTAGACGGATGAGGCCAGGGGATCTCGGCAGTACAAATGGCCTCTGTGATGGAGAGGAGAGTTTTCTCGGTTGAATGACCCGTCTGGTTGGAGTCGAGGAGACTATTACTTGAGAGATAACAGGAGAGGTTAGGGACAGCATAATCAAGTGTTTTGGAAAAGAAAGACAGCGGGGATACAGTTCTGTATTTTTTTTTTGCCATGGGGTCAAATGTTTGTTTCTTGAGGAGGGGAGCCAGTCTGTCCATCTTGAAGTCAGGAGTAGACAGAGGATGAGAGGAATTAACCATTTAGAATTCACTTAGTATGCTTATAAGATTAACCCTGATGTTCAGTATCAGCAATCAAACTTGTTTGCAATGGTTGCACGGTTGTTGAACATTTTGATTTTCTCACTTTTGGGTGTGATGCGTTGGCGCTCTGTCCCAGGGATGGAACATTTTTGATTTTCATGATGTATTTTGGTCCACGTTTTAAACCTTGATGTGTCTTGGCCAAATCTACACACAGAGTGTTATTTAGTCTTTCCTAACATGTTCACCCTTATCAGATTATATCAACACACCACTTCTCTGGGATTGTCTGTGTATGGTGAACACTCCTGTGTGAAATTGTAACCATAATAATTTGGGTTAGTGAAGTGGAGGAGGGATCGTGAACGGTGTTGAATGTCTTCATAGCCACCATTCACTGGGTTGAATGAACTCTCAAAACATCAATAAATGATTTAACAGCATGTTTTACTGTTAAAAGGCTGACTCACTATAAACTGCAAACCTACATTTACCAAAGCCAATGTTTATAAATGAGCGGTTGATTAGGTCATGAAATATAAATGTTCATAGACTTTGACAGATTTTTTTTCTACCTATTAATTGATTGTGTTCCCTG
Organism: Esox masquinongy; assembly: GCA_016801175.1. Lineage (NCBI taxonomy): Eukaryota > Metazoa > Chordata > Actinopteri > Esociformes > Esocidae > Esox > Esox masquinongy. The sequence goes on from JACXGI010004153.1 coordinate 8,989, forward strand.
CACGAAATCAGTCCCTTACTTGGAGAGGATGAAAAAATAAGTGTTAGGCCTCACTGGTCACCAGCGTACCAGTAGCATGAACTGGGAAACAGCATACCTGCTAGCATGAACTGGGAAACAGCATATCACTAGCATACCGGCATCATAAAATTGAGTTAGTTGCACTGTGTGGGACATGAGGAGAGGAGTAGGGAAAATTCATCCACCTACAGGCAAGTCTTGACCTGCCCAGTATTAGACCTGTTAGCAGCAGCTGGTCATCTGTTGTTTGTAGTAGGCTAAAGTTGGGTTTTTCTACTTAGAATGTGGAAAAAAAAGATTTGTGTGTGTGTGTGTGTGTGTGTGTGTGTGTGTGTGCGTGTGTGCGTGCGTGCGTGCGTGCGTGCGTGCGTGCGTGTTTGCGTTTTACTAACCTGGAGAGAATAGAAGGATTGTAACACAAGGAACTTTTGAAAAAGTACTAATATATTTCCGGATTAGGGGATAGGATAAGAGAATAAGGTTTATGTTTAGGATTGAAGTTAGGTTTTTGTGGTTACGTTTATGGTTTGGGGAGTTAGGACACATTTTACTTTAAATAACAATAACTTTTGTTTCCCCACTAGGAAAGATATTCCTAAAGTGCGTGCGTGCGTGCGTGCGTGTGCGCGCGGCAGGGTGTGTTTGTGTTCATATTTATGAAACTGCCTTGAACTCTGCCCGTCTTATCTACACATACAGTCTCTGCCGTGGCTACAGGTCCACTGATAAGTTTCCACTATAAAAGACCCATTTATACATGCATCCCCTCTTATCTATTTTATAGGTTCAGGAGTATATGGTGTAAAACCAACCACAAACCTCTCTTGGAATGATCTTTGTAGAACTTGAAATTAAACTTGATTGGAGAGAATGACAGGGCTTGTGAAGTGAATAGGCTTGGTCTGCCTCTGTTGATGTGCCTTTGTTTTGGTAACAAACAGTGTTGGATTGTGGGTAGCGGCTCTGCTCAATGACTGATTGTGTTACAGTACTTCAGTTCCTTTGATCTCTCCAGCGTCACTGTTGCCATGCCAGGTTCTTTGCCAATTGAAGTGCAAAACCGAGGCATTGTTTGTGTAGTTCAGACTAAAATACAGTAGTGCACACACAACTAAGAACTCGAAGATGTTAATAACATAATAAACTTGTGAAAAGTAGATAACTACCTCAAAAAAGGTGTCACATGTTCTAGAAAGCTAGTGTATATAATAATTCCTGTGGCGTTTGTTAGTGGAGCGCCTTATATGTTCATCACCCATTGTAAAACTTTGTGTAGATTTTGTGTATTCTGGATGTGTGTATTGTGTATTCTGGATGTGTGTATTGTGTATCATTAGCAGCACCCTTACACCAAGCAGAATCCTGGGTATGTAATTTTATTTAGTGAACAAAGGTGATTCTGGTTGTAAGAGCATTCTAAGAGTGCAACTTAGGACATATGTGTTCTAAGTAACTCCCTACCCTCCTATATGATGAACAGCTTTTAGGGGCTCAATGGCACACAGCCATAGTTTAGTCAGTTATTGGGCCTCAGCGTGAGTGAGACAGTGTAGATATGTTAAACCACACCTACACACACGACAGCGGTGCCTCAGGAGAAACACACCAAAGTCAATGTAGAGTCACTAATTACTCAAGCCTGTCTTTGCTGAGTTAGCGTGTCGGGACAGTTATCCACTGCTATTTTAGGGTAATATAAAATACAGTATCTCACCTCAGATGTTGCCAAAGGGTGTCAGGTTGATCCACAAAGAATGGGGCAGGGTGTAATTCATACAGCCCCCTGGAGATGGAACTGAATCTGCTAGCTATTCAGCGCAGAGTATTCCTCTTTCGTTTCATGTGGGCATTACTCACCGAGTTCTGGGATTATTCTTTGTTCTTCCTGGTCATAAAATAGGATACATTACTACACCAATGACGTCAACTATGGGTAGGGAAATTTGGACTCCCACATTTATTGATGAAAGCTCTTTAGAGGGTCTATTCACAGCAGTTATTAGGTCAACAGCAAGTCAACAGCAGTTATTAGGACTATGTTTCAATTCAAATAACATTGAAATAATATGAAGATACACTTTTCTATTCACCTTTGCGATGGAGACATATGGTGCCAGCAGACTGGTGTCTACCATACATATTGCAAGGCACTGTATTCATGCTGTCGTAATTGGAATGTGACCGGCAAAGATTTTGATTTTCTCAAGTTTACTTTATAACATCTTACATTCATTTAATCTCACAAAACATTTTGTTTGCTCTGACTGAAACTATTTTTGCACATGTACAGTAGGCCTGTAGAGACCTTTGTATAGAGTGGGCTGGCTGCGTGATAATATTTGTTTTCTCACCACTCTCTCTCTCCAAAAACTCCCTTTTGCGATGAAGGGCATTTTTTTTACACCTCCCTGAAATCCCCCACTCAGCTTTTTAAGCCTTTTACCTCACCGCCACCCACTTTCACCTTTTTACCTATATCGACCTAACACTGCAGAGAGTAAACAGGCCGGTTGTGGAGAACATTTAGCCCCCGTCTGCAGAAGAATGTGGGTAATGTGTGCTGAGGGCTGTGGCTCTCAGCCAGAGACTAGAGTCCCAGTGACTGCTCAACTCTCTTTGGCCTGGCTTGCCTGACTGCTCTCTCTCTGAGTGAGGTCCTTAGGAAGGGGGGCTGGGTCCATGCTGAGTGTCCATTGTCTTATACCAGGCATAGGAGAGGGAGTGTGAGGGGGTTGGGAAGGAGAATGAGTTTCCATGTGTCTGAGACATTCTCAGCTCTGGATTCACACGCTCCCGGTCACCTTACAGGAGCCAGCACGCTCCTACTAGACTGTACAGTACCTCTTTTATTAACCCTACAGAGTCCTACATAAATGAAAACCAAGGTAGTCACTGATTGTCAATCATTCCAGTGCTTAGGATTCCGCTCGACCAGCAGTTGTCCTGGGTTGTATCCACCAGTTGACTTTTAATGAAAGATAGGTTTCGGATTAAGCAATGGGTGTTATGGATATGGCCAAGAGCTTTTGTTAGGCATGTGGCATTTTAAGAGTACCTGGCTATACAGTGGATATAAAAAGTCTACACACCCCTGTGAAAATGCCAGGTTTTTGTGATGTAGAAGAATGAAACAAAGAAATGACAGAATTTTTTCCACTTTTAATATGACCTATAATGTGAACAATTCATTTGAAAAACAAACTGAAATCTTCGGGGGGGGGAAATTAAAAATAAAAACCTTACAATAACCTGGTTGCATAAGTGTGCACACCCTCTTATAACAGGGGATGTGGCTGTGTTCAGAATTAACCAATCACATTCAAACTCATGTTAAATAGAAGTCATTACACACCTGCCATCATTTAAAGTGACTTTGATTAATCACAAATAAAGTTCAGCTCTTCTAGTAGGATTTTCTTGACATTTTCTTAGTTGCATCTCAGAACAAAGCCATGGTCCGCAGAGAGCTTCCAAAGCATCAGAGGGATCTCATTGTTGAAAGATATTAGTCAGGAGAAGGGTACAAAATAATTTCCAAAGCATTAGATATACCATGGAACACAGTGAAGACAGTCATCATCAAGTGGAGAAAATATGGCACAACAGAGACGTTACCAAGAACTGGATGTCCCTCCAAAATTGATGAAAAGACGAGAAGAAAACTGGTCAGGGAGGCTTCCAAGAGGCCTACAGCAACATTAAAAGAACTGCAGGAATTTCAGGCAAGTACTGGCTGTGTGCTACATGTGACAACAATCTCCCGTATTCTCCATATGAATGGGCTATGGGGTAGGGTGGCAAAACGGAAGCCTTTTCTTACAAAGAAAAACATCCAGGCCCGGCTGAAGTTTGCAAAAACAAACATCAAGTCCCCCAAAAGCACGTGGGAAAATGTGTTATGGTCTGATGAAACCGAGGTTGAACTTTTTGGCCATAATTCCAAAAGGTATGTTTGGCGCAAAAACAACACTGCACATCACCCAAAGAACACCATACCCACAGTGAAGCATGGTGGTGGCAGCATCATGCTTTGGGGCTGCTTTTTTCACCTGGAACCGGGGCCTTAGTCAGGGTGGAGGGAATTATGAACAGTTCCAAATAACAGGCAATTTTGGCACAAAAACTTCAGGCGTCCGTTAGAAAGCTGAAGATGAAGAGGAAGTTCACCTTTCAGCACAACAACGACCCAAAGCACACATCCAAATCCACAAAAGCATGGCTTCACCCGAAGAAGATTATTGCCACGTCAAGATGTGCCATGCTAATAGACTCCTACCCAAAAAGACTGAGAGCTGTAATAAATTCAAAAGGTGCTTCAACAAAGTATTAGTTTAAGGGTGTGCACACTTTTGCAAACAGGTTATTGTGAGTTTTTTATTTTTTATTTTTCCCCCTCAAAGATTTCAGTTTGTTTTTC
>JACXGI010004153.1:35039-56287 GCA_016801175.1 Esox masquinongy
CCCCCCCCCCCCCCCCACACACACACACACACACACACACACACCACCCCTCTGTAACAGGCCTCACCACATCTGACTCCTACCACAGTGTTTGATGTTCTGTTTGTCTTCTCTAGTGTACATGTGTAAGCTGTCGGAGGGAGAGCATCCATTGTTCCTGCGTCTGCTAGCGGGTCCCAACACGGACTCGCTGGGGTTCGTCCTGAGAGAACAGCAGGCCGGAGAGGTCATGGTGCGTCGCATTACCGTTTTACTATCCTTGTGGGGACAGTGTTATTTATAATCGTGTTTTCCCTAACCGTAACCCCAAAAAGGGAAACCTAATTTTAACCCCAGTTGTTAGTTTAGTTGTACAGCTAACCTCAGTCTGAAAATATGTTTTCCTTATGGGAACTGCCAAAATGTCCCCACAAGGTTATATTTTCCTAGTTTCTAGTATCTCAGGGATTTTTGCTCCCCACTTGGACAGTAAAGCTAGAACACGTGCACTCAGAACTGAGACCAGACAGACAACTCAAAGCTGACAGAACAGAGACTTACACAAGGTCACACGGCCTCTTTATGAACCAGTATCATTGTCTTTCCCCTTCCAGTGGGAGGCTTTCTCCATCACAGAGTTGACTAACTTCCTGAGGATGCTGGAGAAAGAGGAGATGGAGCGGGTGTGTTCCGTGAGGCGTCGCTACGACAACTACAGAGTGAAACTTCAGGAGGCCATGAGGGAAGCCGGAGGTCCAGGGTAACACTGCAACAGCTATGGAGGAGAGGGGGAGAAGGACCTGGGAGGCTCGGAAGCCAGTCTGAGGCACACTGGTCTGCCCAGACAGACCATCGGACAGCTGGGAGAAACTGTACATTGAACCTGTGGAACTGGACCTTGTGTGCAATACCCTGGGTGGACACTAGAGGGCTGCGGTTCACTTAGCCTGGACTTCACTAAACATTGAGGAGCTCAATGTTTGTACTGAGAACGCCTGTCCAGTCCTGTTCACTGTCCCCCCTCCCTCTATAGTAACAGCAAATTCTGTAGTGGCGTTTTATTCTTTTAGAATGACTATTTTGAACATGTGAATGATTCAGACCCAAAACATATATGAATCAATTTATTTTTGACTTTTTATTTAATTTGGTGGATGCAATGATTTGTACATATCTTGCCTATTCTTTTTAATTTATGTGTGCGAAGCTTTAATCAGCTTTAATCTTTGCTGGTCTTACTGTGCTCTGTGGCAGCGTCGGAGTGGTTGTACAGACTCACTGGACTTAACGCACTGATGACTGAATGGCAACAAAACGGCTGGCCTGGCATATCGTGAAGACGCATTAGAAGTATTGAGGTGGACTAAATGTAACAGAAGCTGCAATCGGAGATGCAGACCACAGGATTTGAGTGGTGTTCTTCAACTGAAGGTTGTGATGGTTTTGAAAAGAGAAACACAATTGGTGCAGTTTGTGTATGGTCACAAGCTGTTAGCGTTTAGGGCGTACAGTGGCTCAGCTTGGAACCAGACTGACCGCGAGTGCAGTTGGAGCTGAGAGCTCCCCTCTGACGTGTCCGAGGAGGGGTTAAGGCTGTGAGAACTGGAGGATTTCAGGAAGTTGACTAATGGTTTTTGAGGAAGTAGAAAAGAAACGTCAAAGAGTGAAGAAACAGTTGTAATTAACTTAAAGGTTTTTTTGCAGTTCTATGTTGACCGAGACCCTGTCCAAACCAAGGTCTAGTTCAGTGCCCAGTATAAAAATGGTCTTTATGCCAGTGCCAGACCTGTGGCCACGCTTAGCATCTGTAGCGTAGGACAATGGATATACAGTTCCTGGTCGAATGCTATTCAGTTAACTTGGCTACATTAGTCCTTATCTGCTGTAGCGCTGCTACAGCGATTGCTTTAAATCAGCCTTGCTTTGCACCGAGTCTGTGAACTCCATGTGAACCCTGGAGCAGAGCTGACATGCCTCATGCTCTCTACCAACGACACATGGATATGCTAGCTGTCCAAATGGGACGAGTCTGTTACTGTAAAGGTGAAGTCAGACGACCATGGGTTCCGTCACCTAGACTCCTTAAGAAGGTAGGCTCGGGTTCTGTTCTTGGGACAGACCGCACTGTGGCAGACAATCAACCGCGTAGACGTAAACTAGTGACTACATTTTGGGCCATCTTCCCTCGGCGGCCTCAGAACACTGTGCACAAACACAGGAAATGGACGAGTTTCGTAGCCTTGTTTATTTGCAAGTACTATATGACGTGTTTTCCTCTGATGGTACTGCATTAGTTGCCATGTTTATCGTTGTAGAAAACTAGTAGGGTGGTTATACAGCCCCACCTTGTGGATAAATGCTGTGACTGGGTTCTCTACCAGTCTCCTCTTTTTAATAACTGTTGACCGAAAGCCTGTCGGCAATATGATATACTTTTGCTATCTGTTTTCCTGTTCAATAACCAAAGATATTATAAAATGTGTAGATTTATTTTAGGTTTTGCCTGGTGCAAGCTACTAGAGGCTTCATAAAAACTGAGGAAAAATTATAGATGGAATTTATAAGGGGTTGCTCACCCAGAACTTAATTTACGTTTAAACACTGGGTTAATATAATTAAATATGCTAAAATAATCTATTACATTTTATCCTAAAGCCATATTTTTTTGTTGCATGGCCTGCTAAATGGTGTGGCAAAGTGGTGTTCTATTGACTGACACCAGGGGCTCTGTGTTAGCCTGAGGTCAGCACAGCTCAGGACTGGGCCTTTAAATCTGAACAGGGCCTGTATCCTCTATTTCCGAAGGCTGATCTAGGATCTGTTTTGCCTTTTGCATCATGAACATGTTTATTTGGACTGATCCTTGATCTGCACTGCCAGGATACTGTGTGGATATGGTCACTGTAAATATCTACAGAGCTTTGATCTTAATATCTACTGAAGCCTTTGGGCACTTAACCTTTTAATTCAGGGATTTGTCTTTTCCATTAACCAGATGCCTACCTTAAAAATTACAGTTCTACACGTGTTTCATAATTAGGCTTCAAACAAAGCATGTTTGACTTTGCTGAAAGGAGTGTTCTGGAAAAGTCTATGGCTACAAGCTTCTGTATGGTGATTGTTATGACTGTGAAAGTTGGTTTATCTTAAGCTGTAGCATGTTTTTGGCAGCGCTGTCTGGTTGGTTTATTTTGTAAGTCTGGCTAATAGGAATATGACTGCTAAACTAACCCATATACAGTAAATATCTATAAAGCATGCATTGTGTACGCTAAGGCATATAGACCGACTGTGTGGCTGTTCTGGAACCATATTGGCCAGTACTGCTGGAACATCAGCTAGATCAGTAACTGGTGTTTGCCAAATAGTTGGCCTTCCTGTCTCTAGCTATGCTGTTCACATCTGTACTGTACTGGGCTCCTGTGCTGCCGTACTGTGGCTGGAGAGTAAGCTCTCTACCTTGAATTGTTCTGGGTTCTGCTGACACCGTTTTAGTGATGGTTCAGTCTCCGGATATGGATCAAAGCATCTGTAGGTTCTGGAGGAAACAGGTTGAAACCGACGTTATTATGAAGAAAATGTTATTCTATTTATATTGTTGATGATGCAGGTTTATTTTTGTAGGTAACTTTTTCTTTTTGCATTGTTGCCAAATGTGGCCTTTGCTTTGAAGGCCAGAGTTCATCAATTAAAGTTGAAATTGTACAAAAAATACCCAATTGTTTTGTCATGAATTGTAGCCTACTATTAGAGACAAAAATACTAATTAAAAAGAAATGTGCCTAATGGGACGTAGGTAAGAATATAACTTAATAGAGAAAAGGCATTTTGTTCTCCAATATTTAGAAGCCAAGTAAATGTAAACCGATTAAATAATTGGCCATTTGAAGGTGAACAATGTGATGGAATATTCAGTAAAAGGCTAGAGGAGCTCCAACACTTTGAACAAATGCTAAGACTCAAATTGAAAAAAGGCTTTAAAGCCAAAGCCAAGGATTCAATGGAATGGTCTATCTCATAGGTCTTCAACCCCCTCCTGGGGACCCCCCAGCCATCTCACAGTTTAGTTTTAGCCCTGAACTAGCTCACCTCATTCAACAGGTAAGTTAATTAGTTAATCAGTTGATTCAGGTGTGCTAGCTATGGGATACATCTAATAGATGGAATAGCTGGGGAGGTCCCCAGGAGAGGGTTGAAGACCTATGGTCTTTTTGATGCATTTAGATTGTTTACTGTAGGTCTACCTGACGCTGAACTAACAAATGATCAAAGATGAACATATTTACATTAGTTAGTCACTGACCAGTATATTTTTTTCAGCTCTAAATCTTCGAGTGCGGCATACCTAGACTGCCCCTGTAGCCTCTGATCACTCACTACCTTATCAAGTCTGCTGAAAACACAATGGGGTCAGGCTTGATCTCTAATGACGTTGAACTGCCTGTAGGGAGGAGTAGCGACCTATCGTGTGGTGCCAGGACAACGCTCTCTCCCTCACTGTAAGCGTTCTCAAGGGTTGCTCCTAGGCTCTGGAACTCTCCCCAAAACCACCCGTGACTCTGAGACTATCCCAATCTTCCAGCAACGCCTCAAGACTCATCTGTTCAAAATCGCCTACCCCTAGCCATGCCAAATCCCATTCTCTCAATCTTCTTTGTTTTCTCATAGTATTTCTTTTGTTTCTGTTTTTCTGTTCCATGTCACTTCTGTACAGCGTCTTTGGGTTCCTGAAAAGCGCTATATAAATATAAGGTATTATTATTATGAAGGATCTGATCATAGCCTACAAGTATAGGGCGAAAATGCCCATGTACACATCAAACAGGGCTGTTTGGGTGGAGCTTCAAGTTCCTGTGTCCACATCACCAATACACAACCATGACACACGCACACACACACGATATGTGGTACCGGTGCCTCTAGTCTAACCAGCAGGACCCTGAATAGCTTCTACCCCCAAGCTATAAAACTGCTAATGGAGTAATAATGTGCTGAATTCACCATGGGAAAGCTAGGTGAACTGCAGTTCGAACCAACTGTCCCTGAACGACTGCTTTCGAAATGTGCAAGTGTTTTACTTGACAAGCTTAAAATAAAAAGCAGTGAAAACTATTATAATAAGAAATAAGATATTTCCTAGCAATTTAGATGATGCAGTGATTCCATACACTATTCAGTGTTATTTTTCTCATAACAGAAACATGAGAAAGTGAATTGTGTTGAAGCCAGGAAGGAGACGTGTGCTCTGGTCCAGGGGCACCTATGGGGGGAAAGTTGGGATGATTCTAAGGGCCTGTGACTGACAGGGGCCCTAAAAAATTATAAGAACATTAGGTAAAAAAAACTTTCCATTATTAAAACATTAAATTGTTTATTAAAACATTAAAATTATTTACTCATCCCATTTTCTTGTTTTTGGCATTAAGTAAACATCCAGAGAGCCTCTGTATTGTGCATTGCGCATCCCCCACTCTTCTGTCTCCAAACGAGGCGCGAACGATACTTGCTAGCAGTGAATTGCGAGTGAGGAGTGCTGGTGGAGTATGAAGGATGTCTCCGCTTATTAAAGAAAAGTATTGTTTCCTAAAACGAAACGAAAGGGTGACAGTATGTTACCCAATTTTTCAAAAAGGAAGGTGGGTGTAGTCTATGAGTGGTGGAAATTAACCTGTTAGCTTTGTCCATAGTGAAATAGTGAAATATAGTGAAATATACCCCTAATGTTAGTTAATATCTTCACAGAAAATTCTGAGTGATTACATTTCGTTCCTCTTTTAGCCGACATTTAATCAACGGCAGCAAACTTTTAGCAAACTACTCATACTAAATTAGTTGTCGTTGCCCCTGCCTTAGTGATGGCTATTCGAGGCTTCATTAGCGTTATTTTAGCAACAGGATATTATGCTGGCAGCACTCAGATTTTCTTTATCACAATAAAAGCCATCATTGAAATGTATAAGGCAATATAGTTAATCTAGTCTGTGAAAAAGAACAGACAAGAATCAATCAATCAATCAAATTTGTTCATAAAGCCCTTTTTACATCAGCAGTTGTCACAAAGTGCTTTTACAAAACACCCGGCCTTAAACCCCAAGGAGCAAACAACAGTAGTGTTGAATTTCAGTGGCTAGGAAAAACTCCCTAAGGCCGAAATTTAGGAAGAAACCTAGAGAGGACCCAGGCTCAGAGGGGTGGCCAGTCCTCTTCTGGCTGTGCCGGGTGAACATATTAAGAGTACAAATTGTAATAATTAAGAAATGCATGTGGGCTGAGTCCAGAGTCTATTTAAACTTAGTCCAGGTCGGAAGCATGACCAGATGGACAAGGACAGGGATAACACGGGGGAGGGGGGAGGTGTCAGCACAGTGGCAGCTGAAATCGTCAGGTATCGTCTTGATCTGCAACACAACCAGGAGGACTTTGGACCGGGACAGCAACGGGTCTTTCAAGCCTGGTACTCCTCAGGTGTGGGCCAAGACCTCATGTCCTCCTAGGTTAAAACGGCAGGAGACAGGGAAAATTTAGAAAATGCATTCCTTAGATCTACAGTGGAGAAGGAGAACTGACCCTACTCCCCCAGGACAATAATATAGCAGCGTAAGACCTTGGGGCTGAGACAGGGGAGTCCAATGACACTGTGGCCCTATCCGGGGGAGGGCCCGGACAGGGCCCAACAGGCAGGAAATCAATCCACCCACATTGCCAAGCATCAACCAAAGGGACCCCCACCAACCGCAACCACCCTGAAAGAGGGCCGAGTATTGCCAGCAGAGTACAGCCCAATTGCACGCAACAGAGAGACAACAACAAGCCAGTGACTCTGCCCCCGAATGGCATTGGAGGGAGGGCATCCCAGTGGCGATGAGAGCCCACCTGGCAAGACAGCAAGGGTGGACAGTATCAAGCCTTTCTGGTCACCTTCACGCCCCTGGGCCAGACTACACTAAATCATAGACTATGCTGTAGAGATGAGTCTTTAGTAGACACTTGAAGATTTGCACTGAGTTTGCATTTCTAACCTTAATTGGCAAATCATTCCACAGTAGTGGAGCTCTATGAGAGAAGACCCTACCTCCGGCTGTTTGTTCAGAAATTCTAGGTACAATTAAAAGGCCTGCATCTTGCGACCTAAGGTTACGTGTAGGTATGTATGGCTGGACCATTTCAGCGAGGTAAGTAGGAGCAAGTCCATGTATTGATTTATAGGTTAACAATAAAACCTTAAAATCAGCCCTAACCATAACAGGCAGCCAGTGTAAAGAGGCTAGTACTAGAGTAATGTGTTCAATTTTTTTTGTTCTAGTTAGGATTCTAGCAGCCGTGTGCAGCACTAATTTTATCTAAAGTTTATTTATTGATTTATCAGGGTTACCGGAAAGAAGAGCATTGCAGTAATCTAATCTAGAAGTAACAAAAGCATGGATTAGTTTTTCTGCATCAGTTTTTGATAGAAAGTTTCTGATTTTTGCAATGTTTCGAAGATGAAAATAAGCAACTCGAGGCATATTTTATATGTTCATCAAAGGAAAGGTCAGGGTCAAGGGTAACGCTGAGGTTTCTTAAAGTTTTTGGGATATGACCATGCAGCCGCCGAGGTTCACAGTGAGATCTGCCAACAAAGCTCTTTGTTTCTTGGGTCCTAAAACAAGCATTTCTGTTTTTCGTGAGTTTAAAAGCAATAACATTGGAACGGACATTAAACATAAAATGTACAGACTAGATTGTTAACTATATTACCTTATATATTTCAATGATGGCTTTTATTTTGAAAAAGAAATTCAGAGTTAGCGCTGTTAGCATAATATCCTGCTGCTAGAAGAACGGTAATGAAGCCTCGAATGGCCATCATTACCCTGCCTAGCGCCAGCCCCAACAGATGCAGCTTCAGGCTCATCAGCCCTGTCTGCCCATCCCCATACCCCTGAACCTAGTGATGGCCAAACGAGGCTTCATTAGCATTATTTTAGCAGCAGGATATTGTGCTGGCAGCACTCAGATTTTCTTTATCACAAAAAAAGCCATCATTGAAATTTATAAGGCCATATAGTTAACCATCTAGTCTGTAAAAAAAGAACAGACAAGAACAACATTGGAACGGACATTAAACATAAAATGACAGACTAGATTGCTGACTATATTGCCTTATATATTTCAATTATGGCTTTTATTTTGAAAAAGAGTTTTTAAAGCGTCAAATACGTTTATTGACCAACAATCAGCACTGGAATTACGACCGACATATTATATGTACGTTCTTTTTTATGTGGTTACCATAGATAATATACAACAGTCGTTACACTATCACTTGTAATGCATGTGTCAAAGGTACCTGCTATTATGTAGGACTGCAGTGCTGACCAAAAAACGACCGAAAAAGCTAACTAGCTGGTGGATGTAAACGTTCTCCCCTAAAATAGGGGTTCCGGACATCGACTGTTAGCTGGGAAAGCTGGCTAGAAAAAAAGCTTGATGGTCGATGCAAACGATGTACTTACCAAAACAATGGAATGATTGAGAATCCAGACTTCAGGATGACATTCGCTGTATTCAAGGTAAGACAGACAGACGTTGGTCTGCTGGAGTGTGGTGTTGGTCTTGGTGGCTTGGGGGTTGCTCTGCTGGTCCTGTGAGATGAAGTGGACTGACATCCTAGGGCCACATCTTTCAATGTCTTGGTGAAGGTGGAGACCACCTCTTTGTACATGTTCATAGAGGCAGTCCAGGTTTAGGGTAGGATGGTGGGCCGGGTGTTGGTATTAGGGCGGAGTCTCTGGAGAGGCTGGCGTTCATGCACTGGATGGTGGTTGGCTGGAAGTCTGTTCTCAGTAGGAGGGTGGACACCCCTATTTTTGTGTTGGGTTAGGTGAAAGTGGCTTTTTCTGTCAGCCTCCTTAGCGATGTGGCCACTCTCTTGTTGTGACCGCAGATCGTAGGTCCCAGTGTGTATTATAATGTGGTGATCTCAGCTGGGCCCACTAAGGAGCTCCACTGCATTTTGAGTTATGGGGCAGCACTTTTTGTTTTTTTGATCAGGGAATTGTTTTTCTTGAATAAATGTACCATTTCAATCCATCAGCAGGATGATGTCAACCAGTCTGTCCTCAGGTCTGGAGGGAGTGGAGTGGGGGCTGGTAGATTTTGGTGCTGGTGTAAAGTGGGGCCTGAGTAGTATTGGAGTAAATATGGTTGGGGTGTTGTCCAACTGGAGCCTTAATGCACATCCTTCCCTCTGTCTGTCTTGCAGTTGTTGTTTACGTATGGTCACCTCTGTCTTACAGTTCTCCATGTCTCTTTATAGCTCTCTCACCTCTGCTATGAGCTCAGTCAGTTCTCTCTTATGTTTCTCTCTCTTGCTGTTGTATGTTTATCAATTGTGCTGTGGGGTCACAGTCATCTTGTCCCGTGTTTGTCTTCTGTCAGGTTTCAGGCTGTGGTACCTGCTCTACATCCATCAGGGCAAATTGTTTTGACAAGTTGTTGATGATGATGTTGTGTAGTGCAGTGAGTGAGTGCTAGGGCAAAAACAAAAACGTGCACCCCTTGGGGTCCCCAGGACCAGGATTAGGAAACACTGGGTTACCTCATCCTCATTGCAACGGGTCACTAATTGCGTTGCTGTGATTGCACATTGTGATATTACACCTGATAAGTAGGGGATTTTCTCAATGTTTGATTATTGTCAAACTCTTTGTGTGTGTGCGATCTTAGGAAAACATGTGGCTCTAATGTTTGTACATTTGGCAGGAGGTTAGGAAGTGCACCTCATTTGGTGGGCAGATATTCAGTCTTCTCTTATGAGTCTGGTCTGCCTGTAGCAGCCTCTCTCAATAGCAAAGCCATGCTCACTGTGTTTGTACATAGTCCAGTTTATTTTGGGGGGTTTTAGGGTGGGTGTGTGTGTGTGTGATCGGGGTGGTGGGGGTTTCTTAGTGACAAAGATGTCTTATTAAAATGAAATAATCCAAATCGGTGTCTCTGTCTAAATCTCTCCCTCTCTCTGTTGCAGGGAGGAGGTGATGTCTCTTAGACTTAGCTGTTGATTTGACTTCTTTCTATTCCATCGACTAGGTTGGTTTCAGCTCATTTTTCTCCAATTTTCTACAGCAGATCCGAAAAGACCTTGTGTGTTTTTGAAAAATATCACTTTTCATGTCTTGTTGGTGGGATCTGTGAAACACGTTGTGTCTTAAACACCTCGTAGGCAGGTGTTTAATATTAGACATGGATGGTGTGTACGTGGGCCTTGCTAACGCAGTCTGCTGTGTTTTAAATTGCTTACTGACGCTCCCCCTCTCTTGCTCTCTCTCACTTCCCTCTTCCCCTCTCTCACCCCCTCTGCCCGTGTCTCATTTGCTCCCTCTCCACCCCTCGCCCTCTCTCCCTCCCCGTTTTGTCCTGTTTGACCACGGGGTGGAACTGTTTGTTAATTGAATATACCCCCTGGTCAGTGGCCCCTCGAGTGGAGCTTTGTACCTCCCAGGCTCGGTCTAATCATGTAGTGACCTTGGGACTGGTCCGACCAGGATTGTGTTTGCAGCACACTGCAGTGATGCTTGCGTTTGAGTTAGAACGTCCACTCTCTCAGATTTGTGTGTCATTAGCACAGTGGCCCCTAGCGGCTACAGTCATTGTTATTGCATGGTGTTCTGCCAGTTGAGCTGTCCTCCCTTTTCTTTGAGCTACTCTTAGAACCTAAGGTATGGTGTGCTAGAGTAATGTTTCCTCTCCACTCTCCTCCAGCGACCCCCCCCCCCCTCCACCGACTGGGCATGGGAGGACCACCGCCTCCACCCCCGACCAGGGGTCCTAAACCTCCTCCTTCCCAGCCCTCGCATGCCTCCCTGGCTCTACCCAGGCCCCACCTCCTCCTCCTGCCTCCCTCCTCCGCCCCAGCAGGCATGGGTTCTGGAGCGCCTCCTCCCGGGCCTCCTCTGCCAGAAGCTGACAGCGGGGGAGGTGCCGGAAAGCCTTCGGCCTTGCTGATCCAAATCTGTGAAGGGGCCCAGCTGAAGAAGGTTGACCAGAAGGAAAGGCCTGTTTCCACCAACACGGGACGGGACGGCCTCCTGGAACAGATACGACAGGGCAAACAGCTAAAGGCTGTGAGTAAACATTACGCAACCTACCGCACTACACACTATCTCATTTGGCCCTGGTCCCTGTGTTAAACCTCAACTCCTAAAATAGCCCCCCACACAGAAGTAGCTTGTCAAAAAAGTTAACATGTTTCTTATTAATATATCATATAAAGTACTCTAGTCAGCAGTTTTAACAAACTAATACCCAATAAAGAAGTATGTGGAAATGACAAATGAACATACACTGACACAATTTCTTACTCAGATTAAATTGTGTGCTACATCAATTTGCAAATGAGCTTGCCCACATTCAAGACTGTCTCCAATATGGAAATATTGACAACGAGAAACAAGTGCCATGAAACATTTCTTTTTTTTCATTCATTACATTTTTGCAAAAAGAAATTGGGTTGTGCTGAGACAACCTGGTTTAATTTGACTCCAGAGTCAAAACCAGTAGAGAACCAGTGATGTTGAGACCATAGGCACACGTTCCAGAAGCAACATACAGGAGTGTGTTGACCAGCGGATTCTTGTGTGTGTTCCAGGTTAGCGACACCCCAGAGTCGAGAGGACCTCCCACCCCTTCAGCAGGCATCGTCAGCGCTCGGATGGAAGTGATGCAGAAGAGGAGCAAAGCCATCCACTCTTCAGGTAAACACACACACACGCACACGCACACACTTAAGTAAAAGGTTGCTTTCATATCAATCTTTTTTTAATGATTTTTTGTGTCTACCCCAGATGATGATGACTTTGAGGATGACGATGAGTAGGATGACTAATGACGCCCAGCCCCTGTCCCTTGGATGATTTGACGACACTTAATTGTTCTTAAATTGTCTTTCTAAATCATATTTGAATTATTATGTCAATGTTTTATCATGATGTATATTTTTGTTGCCTTTATGCTTTTTTCCATTAATCTGTGCAATATGTCATTTAATCTGTAAAGGTTTGTCATGTTTCTGTAAGTTTTTCTTTTCTCTATCGTGGGTTATCATGCGCAATTTTACATCACGTTTTTCTTGATCTGTAGAGTTGAATGGTTTTTTTTGTGGGGGGGGGGGTGTTCAGTGATTAGAACAAAGAAACTGACAATTCCTTCATGTCTGAAAATCGAGAAACACTATTTTCATTCCGTTACTTCACTCATACATAGTTATTTTTACTTAAAGATCCTAGTTTAGCACTCTTATTTACTTAAGAAATCAGCTCTTTTGGAATATCTAGCCCCACTCGTTGTCAGTTGTAAATTTACAGAGTTTGAGTATTTTTGCGTAAATCAGAAAGACTCACTAAGTGAATACAGAGCAGTATATCTGCATAATTTTGCATTAAAGGTTACCAGATATCACTTAAATTATCCAAAGCTGACAACCCTTACCCTGTCTTTACATAGTCCCACTGTGAACTACGAACAGTTATTACAGAAACATGTTGGTTTCAACCACCTCACCAACCAGTCAGAGTGGCGAGGCAGTCGGCAAGTCCGCCTCACCTCGGGTTTGAACTCACAACCATTGGAGTCAAAGTCTGTAGTTTTTACACTCAGCCACCAACTTCAGCCATGATACTGTCACATACAACTTTTTTTCTGTTTATACATAACAGTGCATGTATCACATGTGAATTCTTAGGTAATAGAGTGAGACTATCTTCACAGAAGATCCACAGTGGTCTCATGGGTAAAACTGCAGGCTTTGACTCCAATGGTTGTGAGTTCAAATCCAAGGTGAGGCACATCATTTTCAACTAAATGACTGGTCTCGACTGACTTGCAAAATTCTGCAGATTTGAACTCACAACCCTTGGAGTTGAAGTTGGCAGCTTTACCTGTCAGACCACTTTGGCTGCTCTACTGTAAATGTGCCAGTCCTTAAAAATGTACATGTGATGTGACCACTAGGGGCACTGTTGTGCATTGTTATGTATAAATAGACAACTGGTGTGTCAGGGTACTGTAGCTGAGGTTGGTGACTTGGTGTAAAAATTCTGAGTCCAGTGGTTGTGAGTTCAAATCCAATGTGGGGTGGCTGGCTACTGACTTGCTGGTGGTTGCTGTCTTGGTGACTGAGGTAGTTGTTAAGACAGTGGGAGGGTGTTGGCAAGGCAAGTGGCCAAGTGTCTTCCCCCACCAGTGTTGGCAGGATGGTGGGGTGGGTGGTTGTGCTGGTGGGGTCGGTCAGGATGGTGGGGGGTTGTTGGGAAGCCTACTGCCTTGCCAACACCCTCCCACTGTCTTGATGACATCCAGTGGCAGGAAGATGGGTGTTGACAAGGCTGTAGGCAGGTGGCCCACCATGGTGGGTGGCTTCACTGTCCTGCTGACACCCTCCTACTGTCTTCTGATGTGGCAGGGTGTTGGTAGCAAGACAGTGGGCAGGTGGCCAATTGTCTTGCCAACACCCTGCCACTGTCTTGACTGCCTCACCGACCACCTCAGTAGCTGAGTCAATTGCCAAACACCCCAATTGGATTTGAACTCTCAACCATTGGACTCAGAGGCTGCAGTTTTCACACAAACCCCAGCCACAATATTTTGACACACCAGTTGTCTATTTATACATAACAGTGCACAACATTGCCCCTAGTGGTCATATCGCATGTAAATTCTTATCACATGTACATTTTTAAGGACTAGACTGGCACAGTTTCAGTAGAGCATCCAAAGTGGTCTCACGGGTAAAGCTGCAGACTTCAACTCCAGTGGTTGTGAGTTCAAATCTGTGCAGATTTTTGCAAGTCAGTCAAGACCAGTCATTTAGTAGAAAATGATTAGTCTCACCTTGGATTTAAACTCACAACCACTGGAGTCAAAGCCTGCAGCTTTACCCATGAGACCACTGTGGATCCTCTGTTAAAATAGTGTCACTCTATTCCTTAAGAATTTGCATCTGATACACGCACTGTTATGTATAAACAGACAAGTGGTGTGTGAAGGTATCATGGCTGAAGTTGGTGGCTGAGTGTAAAAACTACAGACTTTGACTCCAATGGCTCCGAGTTCAAACCCGAGGTGAGGCGGTCTTACCTACTGACCACCTCGCCACCCTGACTGTCACCGATGCACTGTGTGTTCTGACACTTTTCTATCAGTAACAGCATTATCTTTTCAGCAATTTGAGCTACAGTAGCTCATCTGTTGGGTCGGACCACACGGGCCAGCCTTCCCTCCCCACGTGCATCAATTAGCTTTGGCTGTCGCTGGTTCACTGCTTTTCCTTTTTTGGATGACTTTTGATAGGTACTGACCACTGCAGACTGGGAACACCCCACAAGGGCTGCAGTTTTGGAGATGCTCTGACCCAGACATCTAGCCATCACAGTTAGGCCCTTGTCAAACTCACTCAGATCCATACGCTTGCCCATTTTTCCTGCTTCTAACACTTCAACTTTGAGGACAGAATGTTCACTTGCTGCCTAATATATCCCACCATGACAGGTGCCATGATGACGAGATTATCAGTGTTATTCACTTCACCAGTCAGTGGTCATAATGTTATGGCTGATCGGTGTATACTGCTCTGTATTTGCTTAGTGAGTCGCCTCTTTTTGGATTTCCCTCTAATCACTGAACAACCCCCCCCCCTCCCAAAAATATAAATTACATCCAACTCTACAGATCAAGAAAAACTTCATGTAAAATTCCACATGGTAACACATGAGAGAGAAAAGAAAAACTACAGAAAGATATAGAAGCCTCTGAGTACATCATAGCATGCCCAGCAAATGCACTAAAATGTGTACCAGATTGTAGCCTTTTGGTATCTATTTTTTATTTGAAGAAGCTAAGCAATGACCAGGAAATTCCAGGAAGGTTTGCGGCCTAGCTGACTTCCACACAACAATACTGGCTATAAAAGAGGGAGGCTGCAGACGCAGAGATGGCAGAGGAGACGTTTCATCAGGAAACTCTTCAGCGGCCATGTCATGTCCACACCTGGACATTAACCTAGAGAAGGCAGAGCAGGCTGCTACAGTATAGTTGGAAAGGCTAGAAAGCCCTGGTGTTCATTTAAATTACTATAATGCTTCTTATAATTTTCTCAGTCCTACTTGTATATTGTTGAGGTCTTTGTGTTTTTTTCATTTGCACTAAAGTATACAAAATGCATAATTGTGTCCAATACAGACTCTTTTTATAGTGCATACCCCCATTTGTATTAATATTCATTCTATTTAAAGTTAAGGTCTGATTTGAGCTCATGGGTAAGGGACTGTGTAAGAGAATAAACCTGAACTCCAGGGGTTAGAGGACAGGGTTGGGGTAGAGGGACTGGGTAAGAGAATGGCATCCCTGTTAGACATCTTTTTAACAAACTGCACACTTCCCATGTTGAATAAAAACATTATATAAATAAGCTCAATACAGATAATGTGAGACGGACCAAATGCTGTTAAATATTTGAGAAAAAAGAAGTGTGCCATTTGCACTAGTGAAACCAGCCAATTGAGATAGAAGAGGTGGGATACCCCTCAATCTCAGTTGACTTCATCCACTAAAACTTCACCCTATAGACAACGAGAGAGAAAACGTTACGTGTATCAATCATTACTGAACAACAAATACCACATATTCCTGGAAGCTATTTATCTATGAGCAACATGGTGTTCTAAATCTTTTTGAACATTATGTGACCGGCTCAGTGATCAGTACTATTATATGTACTTCCTAGTGTAGTAGATAATGTGCCCAGTGTGGAAAAACCTCCAGCACAATAAGTGATTTAACTCTGTACGTACATATCCACCCTGCTGTGTAGCCCAGGAAGAGAAGTGTTCCTGCAGATATTTGGCTCCAAAGCCCAGTATACGGTTCATAGTGTGATTGTCCACTACTGACAGGCGACTGGTCACCTGGTGGAGCCGAAAGAGGGAGACATGACACAAAATGGATGCCATGCACCAACAGGCATACCTATGTACACACTCATTACTACACAGTAGGTACTCTGAGGGTTGAGTTAACCAAATATAAGAGACTGTTTCAGAAACCCATTTTAGCCTTTACCTGGAAAAGAAACTAGAATGTTTAATAGAGTTTCTTAAGCATGATTTTTCATCTAGCAATAGATTAACATATCTGGTTGGATAACACGTAGATTGTTAATATAAATGATATTCTGCCACCTTATTCTGTTTACCTCACACATCAGGTCTATCTGGGCCTTGGGTGACTCTTGAGTGCTGGGGTCAGAGTCCCAAGGAAGGTTGAGATGGTCTTCTCATAGAAGCTTCAGAACCTGAAAGCAACAGGGCAAGAGTTTGTTTATACACTAATCCCAACAGGTATTTTCAAGGTCAATGCCGTTTTATGCCCTTTCCTGAAATGATTAAAAGCCCCAGCATCTCTTCCTGCTTCCACATGGTTTGGGGAAGGGCCTTAGTCTCTGTAATAAACAAGGTCATTCAGATTGTCAATTATATATAGTTGTAGTGGGGACACCAAGTGGACAGATGCAGAACTTCACAATAACACGTTCATCTTACAACAACAGAAATTCCTGCCATACTTTACCACATCATTGAGTTTGTCTCCTGTTTCTCTCAGCAGCAACCCTAACAATCTTACGATAGCATCTGTGCAGGGTGAATGTCCAGACATTTCAGTGTATTCTAGTCTAGCAGTCTGAGCTCCTGACAACACACGGTTTGACCCCTCGTAGTGCTGAGTGTCTGTGCCCTTCCTGATGTTTAGTTGGCATAGTTAACAAGCTGTGCCTATCCAGGTGTAAAATAAAAATGTTTACTGATGGGACAGGGGCACACTAACAAAATGTAGGTAACTTTTGAAATTGCATTCCTCCTCTTGGAGGAATTGAGATGTCATGCTTATTCACTTAATAAAAAGGAAATTTATTAAGTGTTCCCTGAAAAATGCAACCCGAATTAGGGCACAAGTCAAATGCTTTCCAAAATTTAAGCAACTGATTCTTAGTGTGCAAGTTGAAGTATTCCCTCCCAGATTCAGCTGGCTTACTGTGGTGCCTAATGAAAAGAACATCATACCTTCTTCCGTCTTCATGTCTGCAGGAGTATGGCGGCATTGAACAAAATCACTTAAGTGCTGGTCTACCTTCTTTAGTTAATCTTGTGAGTGGGACAGACATGACAGTAAACCTGCAGACCGTGCAATAAAAACAACCTTCCCTCCTCTGACACAAACGCACTGTTGCTCATACAGGAAAATGCCGAGCCCTTTCAACAATCTCTGGTTTTCTTCAGAAATCCTTTTTGGAAGAATTCACATTTCATGCTTATTTCATCCAGATTCCGTGAATCCTCCAGATTGGGTTTCAGATAAAAAAGGGGAAAAATAACACTAACTGGGGCAAATATGTCAAATGCTTTCCAAATTTAAAACAAATGATTCTTATTGGACAAGTTCGAGTAGTTCCTCACAGATTCAGTTGGGTTTCTGTAATGCCTAATGAATAGAACCCTCATTCCTTTCTTTCCATCAGCTTTCAGGTCTTCAGGCCAAAATCCCATTGAATCAGCAATTTGCAATCTACCTTAGTCTGCTCATCTTCTTCCACTGACCCTGAAGTACAGACCAGACAGGCAGAGACAGACTTCAGTATGCTTGGCATGACAGCACATCAATGGATATTGTTTCAACACATGCCATAGAACAATCCTTTCTCCCCTACCCCTGACTCAAATTCACCACGCCTCATACATTAACAAGATTTTTCTTGTTAATGCTGGTCCAGTTGCTCGCAAAACTAAACTGACGAATTGTCAGCGTGTTCTTGGTCAGGTCGGTTTACGTCTCGGTCCGGTTGGATACAGTTAAACTCTGAATCCTATTTTTCATATTCTTTTTTATGGATTGTTTTGCCTGGCCATTTGATGTCTCTGTGCCATTTTCCAGTGTTTGAATGCGTGAGTTAACTAGTTTATTTCAATTATGCGCGTCAGTATAGCCTAGATATATTACAATACCAAGTAGCTGAAGCTAATAGCTGTCCACCTGATAACGTAGTTTCAATTAGGACACGACGTTCAAGATTTTATACCCGCACATGTTCTTAAATCAAAGTTGGTATGAATACGTACATGTTTTTACGTCTCTGCCAGGCGCGTAAGTTTCAGCACTCCAATTAATCAGCGTCTTGTATCCTGTGCAGTCACTTAAAGCTCTTTGATCAGTCCGATGGCCAAACGAGGCTTCATTAGCGTTATTTTAGCAGCAGGATATTATGCTGGCAGCACAGATTTTCTTTATCACTATAAAAGCCATCGTTGAAATTTAAGGCATTATAGTTAACAATCTAGTCTCTGAAAAAGAACAGACAACAATAATGGAACGGATATTAAACATAAAATGTACAGACTAGACTGTTAACTATATTGCCTTATATATTTCAATGATGGCTTTTATTCTGAAAAATAAAATCTGAATTAACGTTGCTAGCATAATATCCAGCTGCTAAAAGAACGGTAATGAACCCTCGTATGGCACGTACATAACCATGTACTCCCTACTGCAAAAGCGCTACTGCAATTGTGCAGTAGTTAATAGTAACAGTCTGAGTATTGTAGTGAAAGGAATCTGGAAGCAAAAGTTATGAAGTGAGCATAATGGCATTTACATTTACATTACCTTTATTCGTTTTTTCTTTTAAATGAAGAATGACATTATGGGGTAATGCGTGTAGATGTATGGCAAAAACAAATCAATGTAATCAATTATGAACTCAGTCTATGACAACAAAATCTGAAGAAAGTGAAGGGGTCTGAATTCTTCAAAAGGCACTGAGTGAGTGTGGGTTAATTCTGTGTGTCTGCAGTTGGTCAATCTAGTTCATGTGTTGAGTAATGACACAAAGCCACACACACACCATCTATATAAACATAAAACCTATTTCCCTACAATTTCATCATACATGTCAACACTGTGGCCCATGGTGTGAGGTGGGATTACGGCATGGTCAGGCAGAAGCTACGAACCACAAACGCAATTAGATTGGTGAGTATGATGTATACTCACCACACATGCCTGCATACTCACCAGTCATGTTACCCACTGAGCGTGCTTGGGTTGCTCTGAATCAATGCCCTAGAACAGCCATTGAAGGGGACTGGAATAACAGTCCATAGGCCACAATCAGCAGCTTGATTGATGGTGTCATACTGCATGAAGCAAATAGTGGTAACGCGAGATATTGACTGGTTTTCGGATCCACCTGTTTTTGTTAAGGTATCTGTGACCATCAGAAGATTAGGACCCAATGAATTCCTTTCGATTGACTGATTTCCTAATATGATCAGGAACACAGCAAAATCTTTGAAATTGTTACATGTTGCGTTTGTATTTTTGTTCAGTGCATAAAAAGTGTTGTCATTTTTTAAATCATGAAAACAATATGTACACACATACCCTAAAATAAAAGCTGAGAATCTAAACATTAACCTCATAGTAATTGGTTGATTTCAAATCTGCTGTTATTAATGTTTTTATCTGAAACAGAAAGTAAAGACTGAGTTTCATTAATTACAGTGTTGCTAATCCAATTTTTTGTATTTACTTTCAATACAAGTATTCCAAAGTACATTTAGACAAAGACAATACCTTTCAGCTGGACTCAAAATTCAAAATTGCATTGGAGAAAGTGCAGGACAGTGAAACAGTCCGAGATGACCTAAGTTCTGCTTGTAACGTTACCAAGAACCTAGCAACTCCAAAGTTCTGGTAAATGAAATCACAGTTGCAACTGGGGTGAGAATATGAAGTAGCACGGTTCTGGGCTACACAGCGGGTCTCTTACAGAGAGGCAGTGGAAATAGTTGGAAATATATATTTTTAATTACAGTAGCCACTAATTAAGGTGTGGTAATTAGCTTTTGTCTATTAGTATTATTGTAACTATCCAATGTTTAGACAGCAACACCAGTCCTTTCCCATGACCCCATGACCCCACAACCCAGTCCCTCTCCCCAAACACTGGTCGGGCGAAGAGGCTACCACACAGAGCCAATAACCACACCCAGAGACAATCAATGTACACAAGGGCTTCTCCAACTTGGTAGTGTTAACTTCTCCAAGTAGGAAAGGAGACATTGCCAGATCTTGTCAAATTTGGATAGACTGTGACTCAGCAATTGCATGTGTTTCCCAGTTCACTGAGGTATAATTTAATTAATGGGGCTTCTTTTTTCCTCCAAAACATCAGGATTTGTTTCTTTTTTAGGCTGAAATTAGACTGTAAGATAAGAAATGTGTTGTTGGTGACGCTTGGATTAAACTTGTATGTTGTCTGAAGTTCCTAAAATGATTGGTAGTGGATCTGGTTCAATTGGGACCTCCAAGACGTTTAAAGAGCAACGCCAGACCAATACTTACAAATCTTGTCCACCTGGCAAAGCTATGAAGCAGAGTGCCCTCTGCAGTATGACATTTGTCACATAACGGAGTGGATGATTGTGTATTTTCTCTATTGCAACAGGAGCCAAGAGCAATGCACCCACAGAAAAAGGGTGAAAAACCTTGTGCTCCATCCTGACGAAGCTGGAGCGGCATGGAGCCAGAACAAGACAGTACGAGATTAAATTTGGGAGAACCATCCTCCTTTCAAATTGGCTTTACATAGGTGTCTATAACAGTTCCTGTGTGTTATATAATCCAAGAAGAATGTGCTGATGATTGAGTCCAGTTGTTCTAAAAAGGACATTTGTATGTTTAAACATAGAAATATTCTGGAAAAGTAATAATATCCAATCAGGGATATTTTCTGCATTCTCTAAAATTGACTGTTTGATTTAAGTTTGTCCTTCAAAAGTCAAACTTGCTTTGAAAGGGTTATCCTACTTACTGTGGATTTTAGGCCAGGGATGCAGATTTAGTGAGATTTATCCCTGAGAGATCCAGTAGGTGGCAGTATAGAGTGGACTAAGTAAAGGACTGGCCCCAGAGAAGCGATTTATAGAGTGGACTAAGGAAAGGACTGACCCCAGAGAGGCAGTATAGAGTGGACTAAGGAAAGGACTGGCACCAGAGAGATGGTATAGAGTGGACTAAGGAAAGGACTGGCACCAGAGAGATGGTATAGAGTGGACAATGGAAAGGACTGGCACCAGAGAGGCAGTATAGAATGGACTAAGGAAAGGACTGGCACCAGAGAGATGTATAGAGTGGACTATGGAAAGGACTGACCCCAGAGAGGCAGTATAGAGTAGACTAAG